>JAOTAX010000197.1:31934534-31946523 GCA_025629825.1 Erythroxylum guanchezii
CCTGTACTCAATTTTAATTAAAAAATATGGAATTCTAGAGACAGAAATAAATTTTGACTCCTTCAAAAAAATTGTAGTCCTATGTTTCTAGTTTAATCTAAATAAAAAATCATCTCATTTCGATAACTACATAACAAGTTATGCCTAAAATACCGAAACATGTTCAGTGAAAATGCTCCAGTTATCATTTTCCAGAACTCCTCATTAATTCCATCCCAAATTCATTAATCAATCTCTCCCGAATGATTTCAGATGGTTATAATTTTTTTTAGTGGAGATGAAGATCAATGTGTTACGAGTCCAATGGTTAAGTCCCATGTGATTTGGAGGTTGGACAAAGGAGATATAGCCAAAATACTGAAGGATGTTTGTTAGCCTCCAACCTTCAAAGTCGCGATCGTCTGGATGATAGCGGGGTCACGATCGTCTGGACGATAGTGGTGCTTTCCTAGTCGCACACCCTAACTTCAAATCTCCATAACTTTCAATCTAGAACTCCAAAAATTTCAAATTTTATATCAATAAAAAGCTAAAAGAAAGATCTACAACTTCCATGAAAACAAATTTGTCACAATCTTCCTAGATCAATATAGTTTAATCATGGAAGCTTCAGACACATTTTTACCCCCTTTTCGCTTTTTTTTTCTTTTATTCTAAACCAACTTCTCTAACTTATCTTCTTTCATTAAACCTGAAACTTCAATTTCGTTTTCTACATTCTCTTAAATTTCTTCCTCTATCTATCGTTTAAACAATCTTTCTTAACTCAGACCATCATCTTACAACTATTCTTTATGATTATGCAATGACAAATAATTCACCATTTTGGTTTCATAAAACTATAACTCTAAAGGATTTACACAATATTTACTTGATATAGTTCCAAAATCTGCAAAAACTCAAGAAGCCCTAGTTTCCATGCAATTCACGTACACCACTTAAGGAGTTGGCAGGCTTCGGTTTTTCTTAAAGCAAAGAGAAGGGAACTGAAGTTGGGATTAGCAAATGGATAGATGAGAACAAGGTTTTTCTTTGGTGAAGATTTGATGAAAATCTTTGTGTAAGGGAACAAGCTCGAAGAAGATATTTTTAAGACAAGACAAACAATGTCTTTGTCTTTCAAAGTTAAAAGATAGTAGTAAACTTTTTAAGATCAACTTTACATGTGACACTTGTCACTTATCCATCTCTTAAGACTTTAACTAGTCCAACCAACTTCAATATTTTTACTACAATTGTCTCCCAATCTTCAATATCATTTTCTTATAAATTCTAAGTCATTTTCAAAATTTTCAAAGTCTTTTTTAACAATTCTCTAATATCATTTGATTTCTATCTCTAATTTCCATACATTAATTTACTTGCCAAGTGGAATTTTTCCTAGTACAATAATACTCAACATTTTCAGAAAATTTCCTCACAATTCATCAAAAATTTTAAATCAATACATAAATTCTCCACATCAATTTTCAATAAAATTAATTCACAATACTCATATAATCGCATTTATAATCAGTTATACCTGGCAATTGTCAATGAATGCATGTACAATCATTTCAATGTGTGCAAAATTTAAATTCACATGTGTGTATGCTAATAATATGCATGAGCATGAGATGCACTTTTCTTAGTTTATCATTGATTTCAAATATACTGTATCTTAGGCTTTTAACTCTTAGTATGAGAAACGAGATGTTACAAAGAAAATATATTTTTCCTATATATGATATGTGTATTATAGGAAATATGATTGATATGCCTTGGTGTAAACCTCTAGTATAGGATCTCTGCAACATCCATATATACGAGCCCATTTAAGGGCTTTCTTCTAAATGAGAAAATATACAACAAAAAACCTTGACTTCAACACTTCCATGAATCATTGTGTCCTCTCATATCATCGTCTTTCCCTTCTCATTCCTTTTCTGACGAACCACAGTCCACAGATCCTAACAAGGTAGCACCAGAAACTCTAGCCATTGAGCTTTTAGTCTATGATTGAGTCATGTTTACATTTTAGCCCCTGTTGAGCTTCTTTCCAACCAACGGTTGAAGATGTTCAAATTTGTGTGAGAATCTGAGTTGAGAACATTGTTGAAAGAGCTGTATAAATCCAAGAAATAGAACAAAAACAGTTCAAATGAGGTGCTGATGAGAAGCCAGTTTGAAGACATAACTTTAAATGTGATTTTAAGTATTATTGTTGGGGAATCTGTAGAATACAAGAAAGAAAATGGAGAAGATGAAAATGAGCGAGTGAGAAAAGCATTAAGAGAATTATTATAGATGAAAGGAATGTTTGTGGTTTTTGATGCTCTACTATACTTGAGGTTGCTTGATCTTAGAGGCCATGAAGAAGACATTTAAGGGATTGGACTTCAATCGCAAAAATGTGGTTAAAAGAGTGTAAACAGAAGAGATTGATCGAGATAGGAAAAGAAACACAGGTTTTCACGGATTTAATGCTCCAAATTCTTCATAATACAGAAGTGGTTTATAGCTTCTGGTGCTATTTTGCTAGAATATGTAGGTTGTAGTTGGTGGGAAAATGAGCATGAGTAAAAACTAAAAACTAAAAAGAGACAATAAGTGGCATTGAATAGATAAATTAAACTGAGAATTTTGAATAATTAAGGGTTTTTTTAGTTAAAATTTTAATTAAGATTTAACTAAATTATTGAGGTTAAATTAAATTAATTAGATTTAATTAAGGCTTATCAAAAATTAAAAAATAAATTTAAGTTTGATATAACATGTAGTTTTATTGTACGACGTGAAATAATAAGACTCACATATCTAATAAAAAATAAATGTACATCAAATAAAAAGTTTAATTAGGTTGGAATCAATTTATTTAATTGATATTTAATTAAAATTTATTAAAAATTAAACAAAATTGACAAATAAATTTAAGCATGCATGTCTTAATTTGTCATGTGATAAACAAGTAATACAATAGGACTCTTATGTCTATTAAAAATAATAAATTTATGTTACATAAAATTAAATTTTGTTTACATTTCCATTCACGTAAACATTAACAAATGTTAAAATTAGGTATGAATACGTTAGATTTATGTGACTCGATTGGTGAAATAATATCTCTCTCTCAAAAAGCACGTGTTTTTTCACCACCCACATATTTTGTTACGAATGAACAAGATATTGAAAAATTGTTCATAATTACGAGACTTTTCCACATAAAAAGGGAATCTTTTGTTATAATAAAAACATTAAATTTATACTTTTTGTGCTGTATTTTATAAAGGATTCAAAATCTATCTTACAAAAATATAAAATATATAATAACTGCTTAAAATATATGTTTGTATTTAAATATTTTTATAAATATATATTTTCATGTCTAAATGCTTATAAATATTAAAAAAATTTGCACATTAATATATATTTAAAAATAAATATTATAATTATAAATTAAAATAATAAGCATATAATTTAAATTAAAAATTTCTCGGTATCTAATATTAAACTTTTACTCAAAATCAAGTCAGTGTCCAGCCGGGGAAGGGGCATACCATTGAGCTACAAGCTCAGGGCGTATTGGTGTCTGGTTTGCTAAAATGTACAAATATATTTGGAACAAAATCAGAAAACAAGATTTCTGATTCTTCAGGCAAATTATATATGAAGCAGTAAAGCTTACATTTTTCAGCCTTAAGGTTCCTGCAAGGAGGAAACATCTTACATGACAATCTGTACAAAGTGGGGAAGCAAGGGCTCGTCCGTATAAATAGGTTTCCGTAAAATTTAGGTTTCCGTAAAATTTAGGTTTCCTTCTCTACAAGGACAAGTTCAGTCTAACAAATCTGCTCCTCTCTTTGAACGTGTACAATGAAGAAATTCATATACACCAAACTGAAATCTTGGCAGAAGGGCAGATACTTCAATAATTTACGTCAATAGGTCAACACTTTACATATGCACACTTAAATAACAAATTTTGCCTGAGCTTTTGAGACTTTCGTTACAATCATATACAGATAAGAATAGGAGTAACGAAAAGTTAGCTGAAATGAAAGAAATCAGAAAGCTTGCTTGTATCAGCGTTAGATTTTTCTCCTGTTCCTTGTTGTCTGTGTAGCATCATTGACATTGTCCTTCAATTAGTCGACCATGGATGAAGATTTGAACAAATTTAACCTCATCCACCAGTGCAATGACCAATTATGCAATTGTTAACACGCTGGTTTAGATTAATACTGACTCAAACTAGACCTGAGACTAGGCCAATAATGGTTCCCCTTGTGATACTCTTAGCTTCCTTTTCGAATATACTGTGAAGATAATTGTGGTAGCTACACTACAACAGAAACCAATAACATTGAAGATAATTTGTGAAGCTGAAAGAGAATGGTGGTCATCAGTAGCATCTGCCAAGTCGTGTATAAGGATCCCACTGCAATAAATGGCAGAAATATACAAGCTCAAGAGCCATTAAGACAATATACACAGAAACACAAAACATTGCAGTTCTACATTTTCTTTGGAGAAGACAGAGAACGACTAATAAAGCAGGGTTGCAAAGGAAAGAAAAAAAATACAAAAGAGGAAACAGTGAAACATATGAATAGAACACAGGACCTTAAGTGAAGAATTTCTTGCATGAGAAGAACAGAAAAGAACAAAAAGGAAAAAATAAGATCAAAATGAATAATTTCATGTTATGCAAACTCTATTCCACAAACCATCCTCTGATCGTTGAAAGTCCACCCCGTACTTTTAAGGACAGCTACCGACAAAACTCACTTAAGCTTATGTAACAGGCGAGGGTAGGGATGAGAAAAACAAAATGTTGGCGAATAAATGACTTGCATTTGGAAGAAAGAACATGTTCCTAAGGACTATAGAAAAATGCTTGCTTTTACTTTGGAGAAAAGCTAGCTTTTACTTTGGAAAAAGCTGTCATTTAAGTAAGGTGAGGAAAAGAATTCACAGAGCGAAAAAAGAAAGTGGCAAAACAGGCAAATATAATCCAGGAATATCAACCTGGAAAAGAGATGGAAAACTACAACGAAAGAATCAGAATATGAAAGAATACACTGCATCTAGTCGTGAGAAAAGAAATTGAGAGACAAATTTATGACTTCTTTTTCCTCTATGTACCATTTTCCTGCATCATGTATTTACCTTAACAACTGGTTGCGTTTGTTTCCATCCTCATCATTTTCCAGAGGGGAAATCTTCCAGTTGAAAGTTTATTTTAACTTCATTAATGTAAGTTTTGGAGCAAAGACAGATCCACACACATGTAAGGGGAAAAATAGGATATATCCATGAGAAAGGGGAAGGGAAAAAGCTCTTACGTATATATTGCAAGAAAAATATCTGGCACCATTCCAACCAATGAACCCAAGATATAAGGACCATACTTGACATTTGTTGCCACAGCACAGTAATTGTACAAAATATATGGGAATGGAGAAATCCTGATCAAAGTCACACTTCGAAACTGATGAAACCAGTTTCCTTCGCCAGCTGCTCTCAATATAGCAGCTTTCTTTGGATATTTTTCCAACCAACCCTGTATCAAAGATGTTTGATTAACCCTTCAAATCTCAAAGTGTAGAAGGAAAAAGGGTGTGAGAATCGCACTAATATCTTGGAACAGGGCACATACTTGAATTTTGTGAAGAAACAGGGAACCAATAAAAAATGGAAGCGATACGCCCACGGCAATTGCTGATGTAATTAACAGAAATCCAATGCCATAACCAAATGTCATTCCAACAACCCACATAGAAGGTGTAGAAGGTAAAAGAAGTGCAGGGAATAAAGCCACAGTTGCAAAGAGCAGAACTGCCAGCACCGGGGTACTAAATGTTGCTGTCTCCCAGTTTATGATAGGCATAATCTCCTGAAGTTGTATATGTCAGACAGCGAACATGCTGATGTAAGCATGCAATGTAAATAGCATATGTTCTGGTCCAGAATATTACTAACACAATCTATGATTAGTTTTACTAAGCTTATTATTAGGGAAAGGTTTATTTAGAACATATGGTTGCCATTCAATTCCACAGTACCTTGGACATTAATTCTGATCACATTTTCAAAGGAGCATATGCCACCATGGGATCCTTCATGGTGCAAGATAAAGAAAGTACCACAGAAAAAAAACCCAGCTAAGTATCAAATTAAGCATAAGAACCATATAATTAACAAAAGCAGATGACAAGTTAGTAAGTTTGGCTGCAACAACTCTAAAGCGTACAGAATATATCCATTAAGTACACTGTATCATGACTGACCTGGATATAAGATTGTCAGTTTTTCACTAAGGTACATATCACACTCATTTAACATGCATACAGTAACTGGAAATCTCATTATTAGTACTAATCATGAAATTTGAAATGAAGATTATATTCTCACAATTAAAAGTATTCCAAAGACAAGAGAACATGTTTTATATAATCAATGGATCAACTCCATGTTCTGCAAGATCATAAAATGGAAGATTTCAAAGGCCTATCCACAGTGAGGCAGAGTATGCTCAAGTAGCTTCAAATATCGCATGACAAGTTGCACGGAAACCATGCTTCTTTAGCACTGGCATAATCCAAAACACGAATTAAATTAAGAACCAACTCCCGGATGCCACCACGCACAAATAATCCTAATATCTTTTCCCTCTACATATTGGCAGAAGATACTTAGAATAAAATCACGCACCCATCCAAGGATGAGGGTCCGATATGATGCACATTCAAGCACTATACGCTATGACTCAAAAGAAAAATAATCTTCCTTATGAAAGAACAACCCTCAAGCATAAAATTAACAGTTACATAAAACTCATGATCCAATAAACATCTACACTCATTTCAAAGCTAGTCCTACATATGAATTACTGGAGAAAATAATAAGATCCTCAATCAAATATAATCATATAAGAAATAGCGTGAAAAGGGAACCAAAAAAGCACAACAGAACGAACCCAACAAGAAAAAGCAGGAAAAAGACTAAAAACAAAGGAGTATTAGGTACACACTAATAGCCCATAAAACCATAGAAATTCGTAGCGAAAACAACAAAGAGAGCTTCCGAACCCCATATAAGAAATCCCCAGCACCATAATGAGAATCAAAACCAATAAGCTGAAATCACAGATGACATTGTATAACTACAAAGACATAAAAGAAATAATAAGCAAAACCAACCTTATCCATGAAAAAAGGGGCAACCCATTTGAGAAAAACTGCAGCCAAGAGTCCCAAACAAGTGAACACCAAAGCCAATTTGATCCAATACCATACCACACAACCTCTCCATCTCCAACAGAAAACACTAGACCCTTCCGTTTCTTGAATCCCATTAAACCCCTCCTGCACTTCATGATTATCCTCCAATTTCACATATTCCCCTTTTCCAACATCCCCCTCGGCACTCATTCGCAACGCTGGAACCAAACCACAATCATCCTCCTGAAAAGTCATCGTCAAACCCCAAAACCAAATACCAATAAAGTTTTAAACTTTCTCCTTGGTTCCTGCGCAAGCTGGAAAATTGAGAATACCAATGTGTTGCAAAGAAAAGTTTACCCGTAAATAAAAGGAGAACCTAGCAAACAGATTTCTGTTTCAAGCTAGCTTCCACAACCTTACACTAACCATCGTAGCCTTCCATTACATAAAAAAATGTGGATCTGTTTCTACGCTGCAAATTTCTGTTTCTCATGTCAATTTACGATTCAGCCAGAACAAGATGGTGGCTTTTGTCTCACTCTTTCGTTACTTAACGTAGCCTGGTGGAAGCGATGTGGTGGCGTGTTGTAGTATGGTGTTGTTCCACCGTGACTTGGCCGTTACGGGAAGTATCAGAGTAACTGAGTTGGTTTCTGAATTACAGAGTCGATTTGTTAGAATCGGATGGTTTTGATTTTAGTTTAACGTTAGGGTGGACGACAGCCTGATACGTATGTTTTGTTTCAAGGGTTTGGACGGGTATGACCGGTTGTTAGGATCCAAGTTGGGGGTCAGAGCAATGGGAAGGGCACACGTGTCACATGCGATTGCTGGAATCCACAATCAGTTGCATTTATGTGTTTTTTTCCAGCAAAGAATGCAATACACCCAACCCAACAACGAGGAAATTCATCAAAGCTACTTTCATTTTAAGAATATGCCAGCTCCGTGGCTTTTATGGATGTCGTGTCCTTTGAAGTATCAAATATTAGAGTCATTGAATAATTTTAGATGTTAGTAGGAAATTAGAGTTTGGAGTGTATTAAATTAATACTTATTTTGATTAATTAGTTTGTCGTAAACACTTATAAAGTAAAGTAATGGTTGAAAGTTTTCCAATATAAAGAAAGATTAGTTGAGCAAGCGAAAGGGGAGTTGGGATGAGTGTGAAGCAATAGAATACTATCGCCTGTGGCTGTGGCAAACCAAAACTTAGTAAAGTGACATTTCTTCAATTAAAATAGGCGCCCGTAAGTTACTTACCACCAATATTTTAAGTTACGATGAGCTATTTCTTGTTCCTTTGTGATTTCCCTAAGCCGTAAGTTACGTAGCTAAAACTTACAAATTTAAAAGACATTCTTTGAAGAGATTTCTCGTCAATATCGCGAAAACGGTACTAATTTAGTATCAAATTTGGTTTTAATATACTAGTAATGGTCAATAATGGATACTATTTCATTTTATAAATTTATAGAACACTTCTCAATATATGATGTTATAATCTTTCTAACTTCAATATATCTCAAAAAATCATAACAATATAAATTTCATATAACAACAATCTCTTTATTTTTATTAATATTAATTTTCACATATAAATAATTATCATAATTAATATAAGAAAAATATAATTCAATATAAAACCAGGAATAATATAAATTACTCGACTAGTTACATCAAAATATCATATAATAAGAACAATGTTAGTCTATGAGTATAATAATAAGACTCCATGTCGAGAAATGTAATAAAATAAAAGTGAAACCTAAATCAAGAATACTTCCAACTAAACGTTTTATAAACATATATAAATTTTTATAAATATATATCGAAAAAAATGAAATTAAAAGAAATAAGAAAAATGAAACATGAAACTTTATTCCATTACATATATGCTTGGTATTGGCCCTTGAATTTTTGTCTTGTTAAATTAAGCATGATTTAAATAATTTTTGAGGTTTTGATAGATTAAAATTTTGGAGTTATTTATTATGTCAAAGTTAGTCAGATGTATTGCATGGGTCAACGGAATTAAAGTGTTAAGGTTATAAGAATGTTCAAGGGTATTTTTGACAAGACACTTAAGCATAAAAGACCACAAACTTATATGGAAGGGCGAAATGGACATTTTATGATTATTAAGGGCATAATTGGAAAAAAAAAGTGTTGTCTTTCTTTTAAGGGAAGAAGAAAAAGGTGAATTGGGAGAGAGAAAGAAGAGAAATATGAAAATAAGAAAGAAAGAGAGAGAGATTGTCGTTGCTGTTGAGAAAAGAAGGAAGGGAGCTAGGTTTTGATTTTCTTAGCCTTTAAGAGAGTTTTTAAGGTGGTTCAAGAAGATAAAAAGGTAGAGGAAGAGAAGAGCTTTATTAGAGCCAAGAAACTCTTCATTGGGTGAAGGATCAAGGTAAGATCATTTTGAATCTTTTGGATTTTAGAAGGATTTTAGTTCATGGAGTTTAGAAAATGCATGGGTTTAAGTATTCTAGAATCAATTTTCGTGATTTTGCACTGTGGGATTTTCAATTGGATTCCTATTGAATGGGGTTTTGTCATTGATGAAGGAAATCAAGAAAAGCAAGAGGAGCAAGAGGAGAGGCTTTTTGAGCAAGTTTTTAAACAAGGAAATCAAAGTGGGTACATGTTTATAACAGAGTTAATAAGCCACTAATGTTTTCTTTGAATCAAAGAAGTTTAATGATTTCAATTGCATCATGAATGTTGCATTTATTGCTCTTTGAATGCTTTGAGAAAGTGCTACATTTTTGGTATATGAATTGTGTGAATGATTTTGAAAAGATATCAAGTTTCAAAAAAGTGCCATTTTGGGCAATATTTTTACAAGATGTGAAATGCATGATTATGTGGGTTTGTGGTAGTCCCCTAAGTTAAGTCAAATGCACTTTAATAAAAGGCTTCTCTCGCGTACCTGCTAGTGGCATGGAGCTCCTTCATAGACTTCCCTAAGTTCACGGCTATGCAAAGCCATAAATTGGGATTGCGATAGTACATTCTGTTCATGGCTACATAGGACCATGATAGGATTGAATTTTCTTATAATTTCTTATGTATTTATATGTGGTTTCAATCCTATTTTTGAGATAAAGTGTTCAATGTATGCTCAATTTGTGTTGATTGTTAGGTTGGATTTATTGACAAAATTTTAAGACCAAAAAGAAAAAAATCGTAAAGCAAATTGAAGTATAGCATGCATATTCAGTTTAGGCACATTTTATTATTAATATAAAAAAAGACTAAGCATTGTGCGTGGCCAGCGTTTTTCTAAAACGCTAAAGCTGTGCGTTAAAAACGCACAGTTTGTGCGTTACAAAAACACTGGCCTAACGCCATCGTTTTTTTTCAAACGCTAGAGCTGTGCATTCTTAATGCACAGCTCATGCGTTTTAGGAGGGCTACGTGGCTTTTAAAGGAGTAGGTTTTAATTGTCACAGAGAGCAGAAGAGAGGGTTTAAAAGGACAGTGCCGACAGGAAAGGGTTTTTAGAGAGTTAAGCTTTTATTTATCAAATCCATCTACAGTGCCGGCAGAGAGGGATTGGTGTGTTGTTTTATTGCTGCATGTATAGGAGTGCCGACACATGTATTTAGTTATGGTCATATTGAACAGTGTTGAGGAGTGTGTCGGCGTAATAGAGTTTTGAGAGATGAGTTTTTAATTGTCAAATCAATATGGCTTTAGTGAAGAGTGCCGGCGCGGAAACTTGGAGAGAGCATGATGTTTAATTGTTTTATCATCTTTTTGCTACAGGGGTCGGCACACTGATGTGTTTTTAATGGTCTTGTAGGAAAAGCACTGGAGGAGTATAAGAGGAGCAGCATCGGTGAGACAAAAAGCAGAGCACAAGTGAACAGTACCAGCGTAGGAGACAAACAAATCGAAGAGCTGCTGGAGACCGATTGTTCTTGCATCTTTTTATTGTCCACCGTGAGCATTATTATTACCTGACATTTATGACTCAATTTTTGAGCATAAAAATGAAGATAGCCGGCTAACTTCCTGACACCGGTTCAACGGGGATATCGACGCCAAGTTATGGTTAAGCTATTTCTGACATTTTAAAGTCATGATTTATTTTCGGATTATTGTGTTGTTGGTATTAATTTTGATGGTTTTGGAATTAATGATCTTGATAGATTATTTTGATCGTTTTATTTCGAACCTATTGCTAAAATATTAATTGTAATACGTAATTCTTACTTTTAATATTTGTGAGTAGCATCTAATGATCATTAATCGTTAGGAACAACATAACTTAGGTTAGATAACCCGAACGTGTGAGGTTATTGCCTATATTGATCGTTTTCCTATTCATAATGCGACTGCTAAATTGAATCTAGAGATCGTATCCTAGGTTATTCGGTAGTTAGATTTAATCAATGATCGTATCTTGGTTAAATATAACCTAAGGGAAACTGAGATTTGTAGAGCGTTTTACTAGTCTCAGATCAATAGTTCCAAAAGAATCGTAAAGACTTAGAATGCAAGAATATGTTTGATTGTGCTTGGGCTGAGATTGACCCTAGAACCGGACCTTACTCATACTCGACACTTCTCTCACTTTCAATTATTTGTTTTAATTTGTTTTCGATAGTTTAATTTTACTTTAATTTTCTAAATTGTTTTAAAACCAAAAACCCCCCATTTATTTTCCTTGCATCAATTAATTTCATTCCGAAAATTAATCGAACATTCCCTGTGGATTCGATCCCGACTTACCACAACTACAAATTTTAGTGTGCAGAGTCAGGTAAATTTTGCAG
>JAOTAX010000197.1:31952713-31963686 GCA_025629825.1 Erythroxylum guanchezii
GAAATGTCATGAATGCATGTACAGTCATTTTCATGTGCAGATTTCACTATTCACATGTAAGAATATGCATGTATATTTCAAAACAATCTAAACACTCTTAGCCCTTTCCAAATTGCTATTCTACCCTTCCCATCGGGGGTGGGATGTTACATGATATGCTTATGTGCTTATGATATGTTAACAAGTTTGATGCATTCATGTTTTGTAGTTTCTAAAATTCTGGTTGAAAATTTAAGAACCTTGTGTTTTATGACAAGTGAATGTTTACAAAGATGTTGCTTATTTTTCCGTTATAAACTGTTACCCACGAGCTTTTGAGCTTACCTCCTTCCCGTCCCATCTTTAGGTGAAGAGAATGAGATCGAGTAACCAAGATTCGAGGCATCATGTTACTTTTGCTTTGTTTTGTAAAAACAAGGCTTTAGACGCATTTTGAGAATCATCGGGTTTTGTATGTTTTGTATTTTGGATTTTGATACCGATAATGTAATGCAGCTTGGAATGCCATTAGTTTTATAAACTCTTATCCTTGGTGTTAATGAAATATGAACTGTGGATAGACGATGTAAGTTAAAATTAGATATGTTTGAAGAAGTTATCAGCTTGAGTTGATGATTTTTGAACATGAATTGTTGTTACATACATATATATACATAAATGAGATCTTATGGAAAAGAAAGTAGGAATTATGAATGATGAGAAGTAGTTGAATTGATAAGAATGATGTTGCATTAGAGGAAGTGAATTTGGGAAAATTTTCAAGTCTTTCATAAGGGTAAATGTGTGTTCTGACTTAAGGGGAAATACTGTCTTAATGGGAAATACTGTCTTAATATAGGCTGAATTTGGAAAAGTTGTCTTCTTAGAAGTTGTAGTTTATTGTCTTAGCTTTCCAATGGTATAAAGTATGCAATTTTTGGATATCGGAGTTGAGATATATGATCATTATAAGTGGAGATGCTTTGGAAAGTGTAGTTAGTGACTTAGAATTTTTGGTGATGTGAGGAAAACCCCGTAGAAGAACCTTCGTCTAGTTCATTTTAGACTGAGCCTTCGTCTGGTTCATCTTAGACTGAACCTTCATCTGGTTCATTTTAGACTAAGCATTCGTCTGGTTCATCTTAGACTGAACCTTCGTCTGACTCCTTCTTAGACTGAACCTTCGTTTGATTCCTTCTTAGGCTGAACCTTCATTTGGTTCATTTTAGACTGAGCCTTCGTCTGGTTCACCTTAGACTGAACCCTCGTCAAATTCCTTCTTAAACTGAACCTTCGTTTGGTTCATTTTAGACTGAGCCTTCATTTGGTTCATCTTAGACTGAACCTTCTTCTGATTCCTTCTTAGACTAAACTTTCTTCTGGTTCATTTTAGGCTGAGCCTTCATCTGGTTCATTTTAGGCTGAGCCTTCGTCTGGTTCATCTTAGACTGAACCTTCATTTGATTCCTTCTTAGATTGAACCTTCATCTGATTCCTTCTTAGACCAAATCTTTGTCTAGTTCATTTTAGACTGAGCCTTCGTCTACTTCATCTTGGGCTGAACCTTCTTCTGGTTCCATCTTAGACTAAAACTTCGTCTGATTCCTTCTTATATTGAAGCTTCGTCTGATCCTTCTGTAACTTAAGCACTTCGTCTGATCCATCTACACTTTTGGAAATTCGACCTGAACATGTTCCATTCTTTTGGCCATAACTTCATCATCTGGCCTCCAAATGAGATGATTTTTGAACCAATGGATTCCTAACACATTTCTCTATCTCTCAATCAGAATTTATAGCTTTTGGTATTGATTTAAAAAAGATTGATTGAATCAAAGTAAGGGTATTGATTAGAAGAGTGTGAATTAGATATTTTACTGAACATGCTTCATTATGTTGATGATATCTTAACTTGTAGAGCTTAAAATGAGATGATTCTTATTTATAAATAAAATAGAGACATAGAGCTACAAATTATCTGAAGAAATGAAATTTTAATTCAGTCTTTAATACTTTCAATTTCTGGATAGAAGTTGAGATGTATAACATTCAGATTACTAAATCAAATTGAATGATTTTAGTGTCATTAGAAACTTAAGACAATGGGGAACATTTTTCTAGAAGAACATGTTATCAAATTACTTCATCTTCCTTATCATAATAGTCATGGAAAATATACCTAAAGGTTTGGAAATTAAGAGAAATGAGTTTGATTATGATGACTGACTGGTGTGGGCACACCACCCTTGTAGGATGCGTGTTTGGATGTCATTCAAGGCGTTGGGGCTATGTCTCACGAGGGCGGGGTCCAACACTTGGATTGCACTGGTCCTAATTTTTATCTAGTATGGAATTGTTACCATTGAGAGAAATCTCATCATTGCCATCATTTAAGCTCGTTTTACCGAATGACATACTAATAGTTTATCTTCCAAGGTTATCTTCTAAATAACTTTCATCTATAAAATTTGATTTCTTAGAAATCTAATCCACAAAAAGATTGATATGATCAATGTAATTTAGATCTATATAACTACTTATTCTATTAATAGTCCTAATAAACAAATAAAATTAAATTATTAAGAAATTATATTCAACTTAATAATGATAATAATATACCTCTCTTGAAACTTCAAATTGTATCGAACAAATATCAAATTATTTAATTTCTTGTATTCCAACTTATTTCTTTTTTTAAACGAATGATTTCAAATGTGCTATAATTCCCCTTACACCTATTTGCACCTACATATTGACTAAAAATTTGAATTACAAACTTTTATAATTATAAAACACCACTTTCGAATTGGTCCCATAAGCAACTGTAAGACAACAAAAGTAATCTTATAAACAAAATAAAGTGATGATTAATTTTAAACAAGTAACAAAAGTGAAGAAATATATACATAGATTAAGTTTGTCTCTTTGACATAATACAATAGACATCCCAAAATCACTGTAATCATCCTTGTATGCCTCCTTTTGTGAGCTAAGGAGATCTTACATCATTTCATATGAAACAATTATTGTGATAATTAATAATATTCCACTATTAACTTTATATTTATTTGTAAAAAGTGGTCTAAAATAGATATTTAGATTAAAATATGTCCTGATAACAAACAATAGACAGTAAAGTTATCTTTCAAACCTTTCATTGTTCACTGCAAGATAAGATGCGTATAAGGAAGACCTATTTTTAAGATTAGCCTTGATTGCTTTTTTGCCCTCTCCATAACACCATAAAAGTAACATATGCTGCCTTCTCATCACTATCAGCTAGATGAAGTACTCTCACTAAAGTCTCACAAACTCATATGGCAAACTAACATTAGGACCATATTCGAGTATAATACCAAAAACTTCCATTTCGGCATTAAACTTGACATGTTAAGGTACAACCACACTTATCACTTATATACATTTGCCTCAATTCTTTTTTCATTTGAATAAAACATTAAAAAGATAAGAAATTAGTTGTGAATCTTGTAATGGTAGGACGATATAAATTTCTACCATTAGTGAAATCCTTTCTCTTCAAGTTCAAAGTATATGCATAATTATAAATGAGCTTAGTCTCTTTTCTCGCTTTCTATATAGTTTCACCAATGATAGGAATATATCTCCTGTATTTTCTAGCGTCAAGTTAATATAATGTGCATCACAAGGAGTATAATGGAAAGAGTTGTACCTACTTTACAACCTCTTCCTAGTTGCTTTATAAGCAACATCATTGTTAGTGATAAATTGTACAATATTTTTAGTTATACCTTTATTTAAAACTTCACCAAATATCTTTAATAGACTCTCAACATTCCTTATAAGGCTAGATGTATCAATAGACTTTAATAACATCTTTTCCTTAGTAGAATAATTTAAAAATTGATAATGTCATCCTCACATTTATTTTTCCAACTGTCATACATGGTTGAACACCATAAGTTACGAAAGTCATTCTTCTTTCACTCAAATAACCTTTTTATTTCACTAGCAGAACTTCTTAAAAGATTACCTCTTTTGTCATCAATTGAAAGAGCCTCATATCCTAGATTATAAGAGGCAATAACATCCACTACAGTTTGGCAATAAAAGATTGAACAACATTTAATGAAATACGTGCATCATACCACCATCTAGCCATTTCCATGTCTATATTATGAATTGTTTTTTAGATTGTAATGCATTATAGATTAAAATTTGAGTTATTAGAGTTGTTAATGGAGGAAAATAAAGTTAGACACATGTCTTTTTCTTTTCCTTATATCAATTGCAACAATCCTGTCTTATTGGTAAGAATACTACCTTCAAACTATCCTTATCATCCTAACCACTGTAAAAAGATTTTCCATTACCAATTTCTTAGTTCAGTCTTTACCTTCTTTCTTTCTCATTCTGATACTTTTCAAAGAAAATTTTCATTTACCATTTCTTATAATGACTAACTTTCTTGTAAGACTTCACATTACCTTTGATCCCAACTAAATGTTTATTTAACCAAGTGATTCCCACATCTTTCAAATGTTTGTTATAATATAAACAAATAGGATGATTCTTCATGCTAGAAACTAATCTTGTGTGAGCCTAAGTTAGATCATTTCTTAAAGAGGTTGAATTAATAAGAGTACTTGAAATTCTATCAATTTATCTATAAAAATCAATGCAACTGAATAAGTGGTAAATAAAAATAAGTCATTAAGTGAATAATTAACATGCACAATAATAGGAAACATTTTCTCAAAATGAATCCATCAATTCCATTTTTCTTAATAAAAAGCTATTATTTAATGGTAATAAGTAAGACAAAAAAAATATTTCACTAAACTTGGGGACAGTTGGTTATGTAAAGCTTGTCCACTAAAACATCATCTTTTATATTCCATTATATATTTTAGGTTAGACTTAGTAGATTGGACCAAATTCTTGCTTAACTATGAAAATCTACATATAAATATTAATTTTAGCACTTAAAAGATAAATATTTTCCTTACAATACTTAAACCATATATTACTATTAGAAGTGAATTAGTCCATACATCTAGCTATCCTCTTTAGTCATATATGGTATATAAAATTAGATATACCATTTTTGCTTTTTAACCTAAAATGCTTTTGTTTCTTGACTAAAGATTTAAAAGCTCATTTTTAGGTCATTGATGTGATGATTAAAAAAGAACATAATTAATACAAATTTGTGTTCTTTTCTTATATATATATATATTTATTTATATTAAAAGAGATCATTATTAGTAAAAATTGGTTTTATGGTAAAACTAGGAATTATAGCTTATAAATTTGTATTACTTAATTGAACTTTTGATATTTCAATTATTACCTAAAGCATATTCATATAATCCTTAAATGTGCATAGTACCTTAATAGGATCGAATCATCTTATTTTTTCTTATGCATTTCAATGTCTTTTCAATCCTATCGTTATGTTTAAATACTCAATCTGTGTTCATCTTATGTTACATATAGATTAAAGGAGTGAACACAAATATATACTAAAAGGAAGAAGTTTGACAAAGTTTGGAGAGCTATCCATGGAGGAGAAACCATCAAGGGCATTCGGAGGAGAATTGGAGAAGATTCATGAAATAACCTAAGGCCATGATCGTGACAGAAGCTTGAGCACAGGGCCACGATCGTGGGGAGTTAGCCACGATCGTATTAGAGAGTAAATGAACTGGCCACGATTGAGCACTAAAGTGCACGATCAGACAGAAGCGGACGACCTTCTTAACTTACGTTGTTAAAGGGTGTTTTGGACTTTTGAGGTAGAGAAAAATCCTAGGCTTTACCCTAAATGGAACATATTACATAAAGAAAGAGAGGAGGACCTAAAGGGAGGCTACACACAATCTTCCACTTTTAGAAAACTTCAAGAAGAGAGAAGAAGAAAAGAGAAGGAAGGAGTAGAGAAGTGTTCGTTATTTTCTTTATGCTTACCTAGTTTATTTCATTTTCATTGCTTTATTTTCATATGTCTTAATCTATTCATTCCTTTAGTTTAGAAATTTCTTAATGTTAATCGCGTTTTTACATGTCCTAGAATATTTAGAATGAATGTTTGATTGATTTTATTGTTGAAAATAATGAATTTTGTAATGAACCTTTGTGATATATCAATGGATGTTTATTCCTACAACTTTCCAGTTTTAATCTTGGTTGTTTGAGTTTATTTATGCATTTTTGTAAATCTAAATTTATTAGGTATTTGAATGTTTAATGATTATGTTATGGGTTTTGTTTATTTAATATCAATTCTGCTTGATATGAACATGTGTTGCTAGACTACTTAGGGGTTTGGAGATATTATAAGGGTGAAGGGGTGGAAATTGTGAGAATGGAGTTGAACTTGTCTTGAATTAGTACTTGTAGGTCTAGCTTGGTTTGGGATTTAGGATAAATGTCATGAATTAGGAATTGCTTGTAGGCTTGATCACCCTTTAGGTAATTTTCTAATTTAAAGGCTAGGATTAAACGTGTGATATGTAATAGTCTATAGTGATTCCCGGAAGTAGCAATAGTTTAGTTGAATTTGACAGGATACTTAATCAACTAATCTAGGATCCCATATCTTTAGGTTACACTTTCCCAGCTTATGTGTAGGTGGTCTAAGTTAGTTGTTTCTTAGTACCTAATGCATCTTCACTATTGAACTTAGAGAGCCTATTCTAGGTTATAATGGAGATCGAGGGCATTTCTAAAGCTTATTAGTTTTGCCTATTTCAATGAAATTAAGGGTTTGAGAGCTTAATCGAGTCCATAGGCTAACACCATGATGAGAGTACCTTTTATTTAGATTTAAGGATCAATGAACATCCCAGAATCCTAAAGATATCTCCAGCCCACTTCTCTACCATTGTTATTAGACTTTTCTAATTTTGCTTTGTGCTTGTCTTTTTGGTTACGTTCATTGCATATTAGCTGTCTCGTCTTCATCAATTCAGGGTGTTTTGTTTTCTTTTGTTACAACATTTGAAATATCATTTGCATCCCAGCTCTCTGTGGTTCGACCCTAGCTCACCATTTACTGCATAGTTTGGTAGTTAGGAATTTATTATTTTGTAGTTAGCGACACATTATCAAATTTTTGGCGCTGTTGTCGGGGAGTCGACGTGTGCTAATTATTCTTTTTATTTTTGTTTTTGCTGATCTTTTTCATTCTTCCATCGGTTTACATGTCCCACAGTTCCTCATAACACATTCGTTTACGTTAATTTGCTAAGGAAAACAAAAGTTCATTACTTTCTCCATTTAACTCTTTCTCTTTTTCTCCTATTGCAGGTCACACCAGATTTCGTCAACAAGAGTGGGGAATCCATTCAAATCCTCCTAAGAGTGGTCGTTCCTTATCCTTTGAGGAAGAAGTCGATGGGAGTTTAGATGAAATAAAGGAGATTATGGAACGTCATCAGTGCACCTTAAAGGAGCTTTTAGCTCCTTCTTCCAACCTTAATCTGCTTTGTATCAATTATCTGGATAATGAGTTAGAAGTCAAAATTAAACCTAGACTAATACGTGCATTGCCTACTTTTACAGTTTTTCGTGACACCAGCTTACTGGGATCAGGCTACATCACCGATCCTAACAAGTTCTTAAAGGAGTTCCACATCGCATGCTCAGGTATGAAGCCAGCGAGAGTCTTAGTGGAGCAACTCAAGCTAAAAGCATTTCCCTTTGCCTTAGCAAATACACCTAAGGAATGGTTGTATGACTTGCCCGCTGGCTCGATCAACATATGGGAGCAAATGCAGCAGACGTTTTTAGAGAAGTACTTCCTTACCTCAAGTGCCACTAACATCATGAAGGAGATTTTTGGCATTCGACAAGACACAAGGGAGCCTTTGCATGAGTATTAGGAGCATTTCAAGAAGCTCTGCAACAACTGTCCAAACCATCAGATAAGTGACTAGTTATTAATTCAATATTTATATGAAGGGTTGCTTCCTTTAGGCAGGAATATGATAGACACTGCGAGTGGTGGAGCCTTGGTAAACAGGAAATTGGAGAATGCTAGGAACTTGATAGCAATAATAGCAGCAAACTCCCAGTATTAGGGTAATCGCAGTAATGCTTCCTCCTCGACAAAGTAGGTGAAGTAGGTCTCCTTCTCCAAGTTGGAGTAGCAAGTTACAAATTTGACTTCCTTAGTGTCGAAAGCAGTGATAGGTAAGGGGCCTACTAAGGTATGTGGTATTTGTGCATTAGCTGACCATCCTACAGATGCATGCCCTTCCTTGCAGGATGAACAACTCATCAACACAGTTGGGGGGTTCCAAAGACAACAAAGGATGTATGCCCCTTTTTTCCCCACTTACAATCCGGGGTGGAATGATCATCATCCCAACTTCAAGTATGAGAACCCACAGCAAGGGGGCAGTTTTAATGCACGTCAACCCAATTATTAGCAACAACAGCAGCAGCAAGGATTTTATGCACCACCAGGTTTTCAACAGAATCAACCATAGTTTCAACCAAGGTCATCGCCTCTACAACCACCACAATAACAACAAGCTAAAGGTATGTCCTCAGAGGAAATTGTTAAGAGCTTAGCGTCTAACACTCTTCAATTTCAGCAGTAAGCGAGGAGTGGTTTGAAGAATTTGAAAAATCAGGTTAGTCAGTTAGCTGATGCCGTGGGAAAGCTGCAAGCCCAAAGTTCCATAAGGTTGCCTAGTTAACCTAAAAGGAACCCAAGAGAAGACGCTTGTGCCATTACCTTGAGAAGTGGCTAGGAGGTACAAGGATTAAAGAAGGGGAAGGAGAAAAAAGACGAGGAAGAAGCTGAGCTAACAAAGAAGAAGGAGGATCACCATCCTTAGTTAAGTACTTCACACCCTATTGTCAATAATTTACCTTTCGTTCCATTTCCAAGCAGGTTAGAAAAGAATAAGCAACATGAGACAGAAAAGGAAATATTGGAGGTCTTTTGCAAGGTGGAAGTAAATATTCCTCTGTTGGAAACAATTAAGCAAGTTCCACGATATGCTAATTTTTTGAAGCAGCTGTGCACCAATAAGCAGAAGCTGAGGGGAGATGAGAAGACCAGTGTAGGGAGCAATGTGTCAGCAGTCTTATAAAGGAAGTTACCCCCAAGTGAAAGGATCTAGGTATTTTTACCATTCCTTGTAAGATCGATAACATGAGGTATGAGAGATGTATGTAAAATTTAGGAGCTTTGATAAATGTTATGCCTTTGTCTATTTTTAAAGCTCTTAATCTTGGTGCATTGAAGGATACCCGTGTTATCATTCAATTAGCTGATAGATCTAACACATACCTTGAGGGGGTTATCGAGGATGTTTTGGTGCAGGTTAACAAGCTCATTTTCCCTGTAAATTTTTATATGCTAGATATGCAGGATGAGGGCTCTTCGAGCCTTCAATAATTTTATTAGGAAGGCCATTCTTGAAGACATCTCGGACAAAAATTGAAGTACACAATGGGGTGTTTACTATGGAGTTCGATGACGAGTTCATTCGTTTCAATATCTTTGATGCCATGCGTTATCCATCAGATTGTGAGTTGGTTGCCAAGGTAGATATTCTTGACTCTTTGTTAGAGCAGTGGTCTCTTTTTTTTACAGGTGACCCTTTGGAGGTAACTTTGACTACCCCATTGGAGCAAAAGATGTTTGGATATTGGCAAAGCAAGTTTGAGTTGGGAGAGGACATAAAAGAAGCAATTTGGGAACTTGAGACAAGTGCTTTTGGCAAGTATGCCCCTCACTTTTTAGAATTGCCCGTTAGTACTAATCGGCTGCTACCTTCTATTGTGCAGGCACCAGAAGTGGAGTTGAAGCCCTTACTGACTCACCTCAAGTACGCTTATCTAGGCACCAACAAAAACCTTCTAGTTATCATAGCAATTCATCTACAAAGGTGCAAGAAGAAAAGCTCATCAGTGTGTTGCAGGAGTATAAGATGACATTGGGATAGACGGTTGTGGATATTAAAGGTATTAGTCCTTCTTTATACGTGCACATTATTTTTCTTGAGGAAGGAGCTACCCCAATCTGTCAAGTGCAAAGACGCCTTAATCCACTGATGATGGAGATGGTGAAGAAGGAAGTGATGAAGTTGCTGGATGTGAGAGTCATATACCCTATCTCTGACAGTAAGTGGGTAAGTCCTTTGCAGATGGTTCCCAAAAAGTCGAGCATTACAGTTGTGAAGAATGACAAAGGAGAGATGGTTCTAAATAGGGTGCAAAATAGATAGCGAGTTTGTGTGGATTATCACAAGCTCAACTCGATAAGTAGAAAGGGCCACTTTCCCCTACCTTTTATTGATCAGATGTTAGAACGTCTTATTGGTCGTGATTACTATTATTTTCTTGATGGTTATTCAGGTTATATTCAGCTTGTTATTGCTTCGGAGGACCCAGAGAAGATGACTTTTACATGCTCGTATGGCACCTTTGCCTACAGAAGGATGCCTTTTGGATTGTGCAACGCCCCCGCTACCTTTCAAAGGTATATGGTAAGTATCTTTTTTTGAGTATCTTAAGAAAATCATTGAAGTTTTCATGGATGACTTTATTGTGCATGGGCATTCATTTGAACAATGTCTGGATTACCTCATTTTGGTATTTAAACGATGTCTTGAAACTAACCTAGTTCTTAATTATAAAAAGTGTCATTTCAGGGTGTAATCAAGGATAGTTTTAGGACATGTGGTTTCTGCTAAGGGTATTAAGGTTGATAGAGCCAAGATAGACCTTGTTTCTTCTTTGCCTTACCCCGTTTCTGTGCATGCAGTTCGATCTTTTCTTGGCCATGCAAGGTTTTATTGCAGGTTCATTCAGGACTTTCCAAGGTTACACAACCATTGTGTAGGTTGCTTCAGTAAGATATGAATTTCGAGGATGAAATTCTTTTAAGAGGGGGAAAAATGTTAGGCCCCGAACTTTTCTTGGGAGTTAGGACTATTAAATGAGAAGTTGTTCATGATTAGTCATGTATAAAGGGAGGAGAAATTACGAAATTG
>JAOTAX010000197.1:31964409-31976654 GCA_025629825.1 Erythroxylum guanchezii
TTGGTCTCGTCTTCTGGTTGAGACCCGACCCTTGTATGAGTATGATTAGTATGAAAATGGATTTTTAAGATGTATATGAAAAAAAAAATTTATATTGGGATTTGCGGATTCGTCTAAGGTTTCCAATGCGGTTTCAAATTCTAGTCTGGTTTTGTGTAAGAGGTTGGACATCCGGTAATGGGTTCCAACAAACGACAGGTAATCATAGCTACAACTTCAAGTTTTAATGCCTAAACATAGTTACTGTGAATTTTAACTATGTTAGCTTAGAAGTGAATGTTAAAACTATGATAGCATCTAAGTTTTAATCTTTATTTGAAAAGGGTTAAACTTTTGAGAAGAAAGGAGAATAATGCAACATGAAGTATGAAACAAAGTGAATCTTTGTATCAAAATATAAATATTCGATTACAACAAAAATCGCTGGCCTAATCATACTTTTCCTAAGTTAACTCTTCCTTTATATGGTATGTAATGTTACCTTCTTTATAGTGCCCAAAGTTAAAATTTTAAGTAAAGCTATTGAGAAATTGTAAATAAACTAGTTATGATAGTGAGGACGTTTGAAGTTTCCATGAGGATGGAAGTGTCATGGCAATAATTTGTACCCATCATTAAAGCCAAAATAAAAATTATAATCTTACTTCTATTATTATCTTTTCCAAGAAATAGTGACCGGGGAAAATATAAAACAAACAATAAGGCACATAATAAAAACACAAATTTGGGTTTTTAGTGGCACTTTAAAATTAAGATAGTGGTATGGGCACCTTGTGATTGTAGACACAAGTGATTGATTGTTTTCACTGCAAGCACATAGTGTAGCTGTAGTTAGCACTAGTAGCTATAAGTTGATTTTATGAAGACTAGAATTACTAGTACTAACCATCTCTCTATTATCTAGTCTAAAAATTATAGCAGTAGTGATTAATCAAATTCAAAATTAAAATAATTACCTAAAACAAATCAGTATAATTGATTAACTAGAATAAAAATTGAACTAAGAAACAATAAAAAAAAAGGCAATGATACTCATATTTCGATTCCCCTTATGACTTCTCATGCAATTCAAACATCTCACATCAATTTAATCTAAAGTTCATTAGATCTTGACAAATCCTCAATTATGCCACTATCTTTCTTAAGATTGTTAACAACTAATCATACATTGATTAGTCAAAATCTCTTTCTATTTAAAACCCCCTAGAATTACATTAATCAATTTATGAATTTCTATATTAAGTTTGACTATAATCCAAAAAATATATGTCAGCGTATCTTTATCTTTACATGTAACTCTTTCATTTATGCTAGATCAATTCATATAAAGGATTTCTTAATCCCAATTTTATGAAGTTAAACATGAATTGACATACTGACAATGTTAATTTAAGAATAATAAAGATCACATAATCTTTCATGGGGAATAAATGAAATTGAAATGAAATCCCTAAAAAATCCATTTCGAGGTTCATCTTATCAAAGTACCATAATGATTTAGTTCCTCATAATGAAAGGCATAATATCAAAACTAAAGGGAAAACTAAAAATCAAAAGAAAATTGATGAAATCCCTTTTAATCTCTAAGAATTTCACTTGAGATAAATGGAAATTCACTCTAAATATGTATCCTAGCTTATTCTTCATTCTCTCTACAATTTTAGGTATCTAATTGTGCCTCTCAAGCTTTTTTCTCACTTTTCCTTTTAATTTTGCCTTTTATAGTTCAAAAATTAGGTTTTTGGGTGGTACACGAGCATGTACTTAGTCGTGTACTTGAAAATCACAAGATCCTCTAATTTAGAGCAAACATAGGCATAAAGTGTGAACATGGGCAAGTATATGATAAGTGATACTTTTTATAGGATTTTCTAAGTCATTTTCTGTGATAATGTGTATGTTTAGTATAATACTAGGATTTGTGTAATTTTTCGTATAACCTGCATGTGTATGTGATTGTATATAATAAATTGTATGTTAGGTTATAAATGAAGGTTTTAAGCTTTGATTTTGCATGCTTTTTATATGTTTTGATGTACATACATTTTGTATGGTTGTATGTCAATGTTTTGGCAAATTTGGACCTTATCTGTGTTGATTATCAACTTAATTGCATATGGAATTGTTTTAGTTACCATACGAGAAACAAAAGAAGAAAATAAGGCTGGAAAACAATAGGTTATTATTGTGACCTAGGTAGAAGTTGGAATTTTCCAACTTTCTAGCTAGCAATTCCAACTTGTTCCAGTTACATCCTAAGAAGGTTTAAGCACCTAAAGGGGGTATAAAAATGCCATTTTAAACCCTAGAAAAGAAAAGGGTTGTCCAACACACTGAAAGAAGGAAGGTAGACTCATTTTTGGGTGGATTTTTAAGGAGAATCAAGTGGTTTCAAGAGATCTCAAAGTTGCCACACCTAGTTCTAGCTTTGTTCTTCAACTCATAAGCCTTCTATTCTTTCTTCTCTCATTTATTTTTATTTAGTTATTGTATGGAGAAGATATAGAGGTTAACCTAGTAAAGGTAAGTGATGTAGAACCAGCTCCGTAACTAGTAGTTAATTTCTACATCGCTTACACACTACATCGCTTACACAACTGATTACCACTAGTTATAGAGCTAGTGCTACATCGCTTACTTGTATTGGGTTAACCGTTATACACCGGTTTAATAACATGTATAAAACCTATCGATATACCATAAGTTAGAAACCATTTCCTTTTTGTCAACCAATAATATCATCTTAATGTAAACTTAAATCATATATGCTTTAACCTTCAAACTTCAATTCATATGTTGCTAAAACATAAACTTATACTAACAATATTCACATAAAACTCATAATCAATGTTCACTTCACAATAGAATAGAAATCATTTTTATAAAATCAATTTAAAGAATACTCACATTTCATTAATTCTTTTGCAAAGAATTTAGTCATATAAAACAATTAAAATACACTCACAACTTGCTAGCCTCCATAAATAGAAACTATTTGTATAAAATCAATTTAAAGAACACTTACAACTCCATTAGTCCCTGTTGGTAATGTGAGTATAGGAGCAGTCGTCAACCTTTCTTTCAATTCATCAAAACTTCATTAACAAGCATCTACATTGACAAGCTCCTATCCTGAGATGACTAGGCGGCCTGCCTGACACCCCACAGTGGCCCTCCAGTTGATATCTGGTCTAGCTGGAAGGCTCCCATGAAGCTAAGCCTATTGTCCTTTTTACTAAAAATCCTTAACTTACCATTAAAAGACATAAGCAGTGGAGTTTTTTTTAAAACCATTTTATTAAAAATTTTGGCAGCATAATGACTATATTTCGATATTCCCAACATTTTCAAAATACCTGTAAAAGTTTGAAACACTTCTATAATCACATCAAAATCCCCACTATAATTTTTGGACTTAAAGTTCATTCACAAGCAATCTCAACAATTACTTCAATAATCTTTTCAAAAAACTAAACCATAGTCACGAGTTTAACTTTAAAACCTTCATATGCATGCATTCTTTACACAAAATACATTCACCCCATACTAACAGCCCACAAATATTAGAAATTTAAGCTAGGAAAACTTACCACTTTTTCCTCCAATCTTTTGGGAATTTGTTGAATACCTTTACTTGATCAAGTTCTCTTCAAATCTCCATCAAAACACATCAACAATGAAACTCTTCTTCCTCTCTCCTTGGCCAACCTTCACACTTGCTTCTCTTCTTTTCACTTTTGTTTTTGGTCTCTCATGTTTTCTCTTTCTCAAACACTTACGGTTATGTTAAAGAATGATGTTTAATGTCTTACTTTATGCTTTTATACTCATTTAATGGATCCCACATGTCACCTTCCTATTGGTTCTCTTCTAATGACTCATTCTTCCACCAACACCACGTAAAATGACCAAATTGCCCTTTAATGAATACCAAAAGACCAAATTGCCCTTTAATGCATTTAATTCCCCAACTAATTGAATTAAACCTCAAAAATATTTCACAACTGTCTTATCATCAAATTGACCATGAAATACTCGAATTAGGGTCAACACGCTTTAAAATTTTTTTAATGGGATTAAAATCATCAATACCCATTACTTTCCAAAAAGGACATTTTAATCCTAAACTTTCGGAACTCCCGAAATTCATCTGATCAGACTTATTTTTTATCCATTTCAGTACCATCGGACTCTAATACTTATTCCGAATAATTTTCAATATTTCGGGGTTGGGTCCCCCGAGAATCACTATTCACTCAAATTTACTATTCATCCAAAAATACTATTTACCAAAAATAAAAATTTATATTCAATAAAAGGAAAGGTTCGGGGTTTTACAGAAGATGTATGGTAATTGTAATGGATTTCTATGTAGATTTTAGGGTTGTTCTTACCATAACTATGTAAGAACTCATTTTGTTTTAAAGTATGGTTTGCTTTAATGCTTATGATGTAGGAAGTTTATATGCCTTGGTTACATTCAGAAATGGAGTTAGGAAATCAGTTTGGATGCACCATGAGAGTGGGCAGCCTTGAGAATGCTTCACACATCAAGCTAACATGACATTTAGAGTGAGATCTTGGATGTTTTGATGGTTGTTCAATAGGCTACTTCATATCCACTTAACAGTAAAGTAAAGTGTGTAGGTTAAGAGATCACATACCAAGCTTTAATCATTATTTAGGGCTTAATTGGTTTGATTATTGAGAGAGAAAGGACCAATACATTAGAATGCTTAGGACTAAGCCTGATTACATTACCAAAGTGAGGGATTACATGGTATGGAGAGAATGAATTTAACCTTTATAATTTGATTCTCTAAACCAAAATTGTGTTCTTATTTTTGTGACATTTTGAAGTGTGTTTGTAAGCCTTTAAATTATGAATTTTTACAATTTCAGTCTCTTATTATTTGGTTTACTCAAACAAATTAAACGTAATGAAGTAGCCTAGATAATTAGCATTAAGAATCTTTGACCATATAACCCATGTAGTTCCTAATTCACCTAAGTTATACTCTTAGCACCTTAAAAAGAATGCATATTGGATATTTATTAATGATTAGGCATAAAGCATAATTCATAGTGTTGAATAATTTATACAACAACAATAGCCACTCAGTGAAAGTCCTTTTAATTGCGGGGTAAAAAGGTCTAGAAGTATGCAATCTTATCCCTAACTGTTGGAGAGGTTGTTTTCAAATGTTGAATAATTTATAAAGCATCAAAGTAGTAACATTAAGGGTACAATAAAAGAAATTGAATGATGCTAAGCACATGTTCTTTTATTTTCTTTGGATGTCAACCCTTAGTTAAAGGATCTGCTACCATGAGATCCATCCTAATATGTTCTATATGCACTCTTTGTTTATGAATATCCTCTTTAACAATAAAATATTTTAATTCCATGTGTTTTGCGCCTCTACAGTATTTGTCATTTTTAGAGAAGAAGATTGTTGCAGAATTATCATAATACATTTTCAGCCGCTTGCTTACTATTTCGATAACCTCAAGCCTTGAAATAAAGCTCTACATCCATAATGTATGAATTGTAGCTTCATAATAAGCTACAAATTCCGCTTCCATAGTGGATGAAGCAATGATAAATTGTTTGACACTTTTTCATGAGATTGCTCCTTCAGCTAATAGGAACAAATAGCCAAACGTTGAGTTTCTACTATCAACACACCTTGCAAAATCTGAATATGAATATCCATTCACTTCTAAATGATTAGACCTCTTATAAATGAACATGTAATCCTTTATTCCTTGAAGATATCTTGTCACTTTCTTTGTAACCTTCCAATGATCAATACCAAGATTACTTTAATATCTATCTAGCATGCCTACTGCAAAACTGATGCCTGGTCTAGTATAGGTTTTTAGGTACATCAAACTGCCCACAACAAAAGCATATGGAATTGTTTCCATTTCCTTACGTTCCGCGTCATTCTTTGGACATTTTATAAGACTAAACTTATCTCCCTTTTGAATAGAGACTACACCTGCTGAGCATTTGCTAATGTTAAAATTTTCAAGAATTTTCTCAATATAGGCTTTCTGAGACGATCCTAATAAACCTTCTGATCTCTTATGGAATATTGGAATTCTAATCACATAAGATGCCTCTCCTATATTTTTCATTTCAAAATTCTTATAAAGAAATTCTTTAGTCTATGCAATAAACCCAAATCATTAGTAGCAAGCAAATGTCATCAACATACAGAATTAGAAATATAAACTTACTCCCACTTATCTTCTGGTAAATACACCAATCAACAATTATTTTCTCAAAACTGAAAGAAGTAATGGTATCATTGAACTTAATATACCATTGCCTAGAAGCTTGTTTAAGTCTATATATTGACTTCTTTAATTTACACACCATACTCTGTTTACCTTCAATAGAAAATCCTTCAGGTTGATCCATGTAAACTTCTTCCTCAAGATCCCCATTTAAAAAGGTTGTTTTCACATTCATCTGATGTAGCTCTAAATCAAATTGAGCTACTACTGCTAAAATTATTCTCAATGAATCTTTCTTTAAGACAGGTAAAAAAGTTTCCTTATAATCAATGCCATCTTTCTGAGTGTAAGCTTTGGCAATAAGTATAACTTTATATCTTTCAACATTGCCATTCGAATCATGTTTGATTTTAAAGACCCATTTATAGCTAACTCGTTTAGAACCTTTTTGGAAGTCTACAAGATTCCAAACATTGTTTTGAGCCATTGATTTCAGCTCTTCTTTCATAGCATCAATCGATCTTTCAGACTTATCACTACCTATGGCTTGTGAAAACGAAACAAGATCATTATCAATGTCATCATCATAATCCAACTCTTGCAAGTAAACCACATAATCATCATAAATAGCCAACCTTCTAACCCTTAAAGGTTTTTTTAAAGCTATACCAACCAATTCATTTGCATGAGTTGGTGATAAGTTAGGTTCTTTATGGGGTGCTTCTTCATTATCTAAATGTTGTTCTTAATTATTTTGATCTTCCAAAGCAGGAACAACATTTGTTATAGTTGTGGGTTTAAGAATATTTATGGGTAATGGAACATCAACCCTTATTTCATTAATATCCACAACTTGATTTTCAGCACTCCTACTAACTTCACCATTGTCTAAAAATTTGGCATTAGCTGTTTCAACAATTCTAGAACTATGGTTCGAATAGTAAAACCTGTACCTTTCAGATTTATCTGGGTAACCAATGAAGTAACCACTAACTGTTCGATAATCTATATTTCTTTCAAGTGGATTATATATACGTGCTTCTGCTGGACAACCCTAAATATACAGATGCTTTAAACTAGGTTTGCTTCTAGTCCATAACTTAAAAAGGGTTTTAGGAACTGCCTTACTAGAACCTGTTTAGCAAATACATAGTAGTTTTAAGTGCATATATCCACAAACTGTTGGGTAATGAGGAATTACTCATCATACTCCTAACTATATCCATTAATGTTCTATTTCGCCTTTCTACCACACTGTTTTGTTACAGTGTCCTTGACATAGTGTACTGTGCACATATGCTATGACTTTTGAAAAATTTAGCAAACGAACTAGGACACTATCCAGATTCATCATACTTTCCATAATACTCACCACCTCTATTAGATCTTATAATTTTCACTTTTCTATCTAATTGCCTCTCAACCTCCTTTATAGACACCTCAAAGGTATTTACAGCTTGAGATTTTTCATGCAACAAATAGATATATCCATACCATGAAAAATCATCTATAAAGATGATGAAATATTTTCTCCATTAAAGGACGGAGTGTCAAAAGGTCCGTAAATGTCGGTATGTATTATTTCAAGAAGCTGATTGCTTCTCATGACTCTTTTCTTGTTATGTTTGGTTTGCTTCCCTTAATGCATTCCACACTTAAGCCAAGATTAGTTAAATCTAGATTTGGTATAATCTCATTCTTTACTAATCTTTCTAACCTTTCTTTGGATATATGACTCAAACGTTTATGCCACAAGTAAGCAGAATATTCATTTTCCAAACTACGTTTCATTCCAACATTATAATTAACAATAAATAAGGATTCAGAAAAAACATCATCAATTTTCAATTTATATAAACCATTCATAAGCATTCCATAACCAATAAAGAAATTATTCTTATACAAATTGGGACAACCATGTCCATGCTTAAAGGTATATCCACTAGCATTAAGTTTAGAAACAGAAATTAAAATTTTAAAACTTGAAGGTACACGGAGAGTTTTCATTATATTCAAGTGAAACTCAGTATGTAATGTCAGCCTGTAAGTCCTTACACCTTCAATTGGGGCCTTCATTCGATTCCCCATAAACAGAAAGTTGCTAGTTGGCCTTATGGTTTGGATTGTAAGGAATACCTGCATAATATTGGAAACATAAGTTATGGCACCAGAAACAAACCACCAAGTATTAGAAGGAACTTCAGATAAGTTTGATTCAAAGCATACAAAAGCATAATGTATACCTTGCTTTTTGAACAAAGCCTTACATTTTAGGGAATCTTTCTGATAATGTCCTTCTTTCTTGCAGAAGTGACATTTATCTAACTTTTGTCCCTTCCTTTCACCATTAGCAACCTGTGGAAGTTTAGCAGGTTCTTTCTTTTTAAACTTCTTGGCCTTTGGTTTGAGTTTCTTTCTAGCTCTTTGACCCACTAGGTTAATAGAATGAACTCCTTGTTTCTTTAATCTCGCTTCCTCTTGAATGAGCTTACTAGATAATTCATCAATATTCTACTTATCATTTAATGTGTTATAATTGATGTGGAACGGTCCATATTCAGTGGGAAGTGAGTTTATGATAAATTGCACTAAGAAGGAATCTTCCACAGTCATACCCAGTGTCTTAAGTCTTGCTGCGATGTTAGTCATATCAAAGACATGTTGTTGTATAATCTTTGACCCATCAAACTTCATAGTCATGAGTTTAGTCATAAGTGTCCCTACAAGTGCCTTATCAGAAGAACATAATTTATCTTCCACAGGCTTAAGAAAATCTTTGGCATTATGATTTTTAGTGCAAGGAAGAGTAGACTTAATGTTGATGGCAATTATCATTCGCATAAAGTTCAAACATAATCTATTAAACCTTGCCCACGCCTTATAGTGTGCCTTTTTAGCCTCTATACTGGTATCATTAAGGTCAGAAGGCTTATCTTCTATTAGCGCTAAGTCAAGATCTAAAGCACCTAAATGGACAGTGACTTATTCGCTCCATTTAGAGAAATTCACACCAATGAACAAGGTAACAAAAGAAGTTTGAGAGTGAAAGCTAACAACTGCAAACATATAAATGTTCACTACACACATTAAATATATTACAGGTTTCCTTTGGGTAAACACAACAATACATATCATTACTATCATTAGAATGCTATTAAAACTTTATGAGAAAATTAAATAAACTTCATCAAACACACATAGCATTTGGATAACCATATATATGTGACAAGAGTATATCAATTTTTTAAATATATTTATTAGTTATAGAACATTGATTTACCTTTGGGTAAAGTCAAAGGTAAAGTCCTTAATTTCTATCAACTAATAAAATTTTTCATAATAGCATTTCATAAATACATAAATTATATGACCACACATTTAAAAATAATTTGTCCATTTTGGTGACTAACAAATTAATTTTAATCATACTGTCATATATAAAATAATAAGAATAATAATAATATATCCATAATGATGGATCTTGATTCGTTTTAAATTTTACTTATTCTTTTATTTATTTATTTATGTTTGTTTGTTGGTTTAATTATTATTTTTATTGGGTCATTAATTAGAAATTTGAGGGAAGGATTAGAAATTGAATTTAGAAGGAAGTGTTAGAGATTAAGTTAGCTTAAGTAGTTAGTAGAGCCATAAAAGATAAACAAGGGTAAAATGGGAAAGTCTAAGTAAGTGAAGGGCAAAATGGGGAGAATGACTAAACAAAAGGGCTTGAATTAACGAAGAGAAGGGAGAGTGTCATTAGCAGCCAAAGAGGAGAAGAAAAGAGAGAAAATGTGAGAGAGAGAAGAGAAGGAGAAGAAAAATCGAAAAAAAAATAGGGAAGAAGGAGGAAAAATTGTGGAAAGAAGAGAAGAATCAAGCTTCTTAAGGTAAGTTCATCTTTTCTTTTTGTTTATTGAAGAAATGGGTTGTGTTGTGAATGAAGAAGTTTAGAGAGAGAAATGAGTTTTTGTGTTGGGAATGATTGGAGGAAGAAGATGGGTTTCTAAGTTAGGTTTTGGGTTTTCTAACCTATATGGACTATGGGTAGGTTAAGTTTGAACTTGATTTGTGTTAATTCCATTTTTTTTATGATTATAGAAATTTGAGGGATTTCCATTTGAATTGGAATTAAATGAGAATTTTGGTTGTGTTAGGAAATCAAGAACAACCTACCCAAGAGCAAGAGGAAGGGCACAATTGAATTCGGATTTTCAAGATTATAAGGTGGGTAATTTATTTATAGTTATTGTATAATGGGTAAAATGCCTTGTGTGTGTATTGTATGTTAAAATGACTTGCTTGAAATGTTGTGATGTGGAAATTGCATTATGATGTATGACATTGTGATAAAACAAATTGAATGGTGTGTATGATCATGTTATGCCATTGAATTGAGTCATGGCATTTTGTATAAGAAAAAGTATGAGAAAATAAGATTGTGAATGATTGAATGAAGCATGAGATTTGATTGTGTTTGGGCGAGAGAGGAACCGTTTCTTAGTCACGTGCACATCGACATAAAGCCTTCTCCTGACTGCCTGGTTGTGGCCCATGAGATCCGAAAAGTGGACTCATTTTGTTCACAGTGTAAACGTCGGTTTCTCTGTTTTGTTCCACGGAACCCTCGAGTCACTTATATGTGTGCATTTTCATTTTGATGTCCTAAGTTATGTTTACATTTTGAGCGTTATGCATTGATGTGAGTTACATCCAATACGTCCTATGTGATGATATTTTGAATTATGAAATGTGAATTGAAATTGTAAATGCTGAACTTTCACTGCAAAGTGTATGCCTATATGAATGTTTATATATATATATATATATATGTTGATTGTGTGGCTCATCGCCAATGGCTACAAATATATTAGCCATTGAGCTGTGTAGTTCAACCCAATATTTTTTCCCACTCCTCAGGTACAGATCGAGAAGATCAGTGATCCTTGCAAGGCATTTGGATACTCCAAGATAGCTAGGAGTCTTTTGTATTAAGTTAGTAACATTTGGCTAGCTTTATAGGCATATCAAACACGAGCATCTTATATGCATTGTATTTTGTGTAAACTTATGCTTATAATGTTAATATGTGATTAAAGTTATGTATGAGCTTCTGTGGATTTTAGCAAAGGAGTTTAGAACTGAAAAGTTCCCAGGTGTTTATGCATGTTTCTTGTGTAGTTGTACATTTCATATTATAAATTGTGTGCTGACTTCAGGAGAAAAACTGGACTAAATTAGGTTGAACTAGACAAAGTTGTCATCTAGAAAGTCGTAGGACTTTCTTTTATCTTTCCCACAGTGTATAGTATGAAATTTTTGGGCATTTGAGTCAAGAGTTATGATCTTTATAAGTGGAGATGCTCTAGAGAGTATAGATAGTGATTTAAAACTTTTGGGGATGTGAGGAGGCAAAAATTGAGAAGGAAGCAAAACTAAGAAGGAAGCGGAAACAAAACTGAGAAGGAAGCAAAACTAAGAAGGAAGCAAAACTCATAAGGAAGTAAAACTGAGAAGGAAGAAAAAGTAAGAAGAAAGCAAAAGTAAGAAGGAAGCAAAACTGTGAAGGAAGCAAAACTAAGAAGGAAGCAAAACTAAGAAGATACGAAAGTCAGAAGATACGAAAGTAAGGAGATGCAAAAGTCAGGAGGAAGATAATATAGAAGATAGAATTTGTATTCAAGGTCTTCATGAAAGTTGTAGATCTTAAAATCCTCTTTCGAACCACCCAAAGAACACCTAAATCCGATATCTCTAGAGAAAATTGTGGATGGTTCCTTGAAACAGGTTCGGTATGATTGAGGACAAAAACATGTTTGATTCTGAATGCTGGACTTCGAAAGCGGGGCCCAGCATTGTTTGGTATTAAAGCTTAGGTTTTTCCTAGGCTTAGAGTGCATAGTAGGATGAAGTGTTATGTTATATGGGTACGGGTTGCATTGTAAATTGATTGAATTGCATTAAATGACATGCATATCATGCATACATGTAGGAAATAG
>JAOTAX010000197.1:31980800-32004955 GCA_025629825.1 Erythroxylum guanchezii
TGAAATGGGCCCAAACGGCCCAAAGTGGAATGGTTTGTAACTGATTATGAAGTGTACTAATATTATGTTTCTAAGTGCTTAGTTTCAGTAGTGGGCCCAAGTGGAGAGTGAAATTTTAATGAATTGTGTATTGGTTTTTCGCGTAACTGAAAATGTTTATGAATGAAATTAGGGCCCAATTGGTTATTTATGAAAGAAAAGTGGCCTATTTTGGAAATTGATTTCTACATATGATTGCAGTGTGTTAAAAAAAATTTCTGACTTGTGAATGATTGAGTGCCCTAGCATGCCACCTTCGCGGGCACATTTGATATCACCATCAATGTCGGGTTCGGGTCTTGCGGGAGTGGGGTGCTACATTTGATATTTTTGTTGATGCTTTAATTTTGAATTTTGCTGGAATCCATGATTGAAAATTTATATACTTGTTGATTTTTCCTTGGATTTATTTGTTATTCCTTTGTATTATTGGAAATTGCCTCGGTATAAATTCGCCTTTAGAAAAAGGGAGTTTTTGCTAGAAAAAGGAAATTTTTACTAAGATTTTCTTGTGAGTTGGGAGACCTAAGACTTAGGAGGTGAAAATTGAAGGTTTGGGACTTAAGAAACTCTAGCAAGAACTTAAGTAAGGGATTACTAAGTGACGTCTAGAGTGGATAGATTAATTCATCTTTGGGAAAAGGGGATTAATTACTCTTAAAATTCACCTACAAGGTTAGGATATTTCATTTGTGGAGGATAGCTAATTCAATATTAAGGTTGACAAAAATATCATTCCCTAAGAGAGTAATTTCCCGTTGAAGTATATACTTTTAATTAGTCAATTGTTGCACTCTTTTCTTAATTATTTATTGCATAGATTTGTCATATTCATAGTTATTTTGGTTACGTTGAATTGTGTAGTTGCTTAGAAATTTTCTTGAGTTTTTAATAATTCGTTACATTGTTTTAATTTTCCAAAATTTCATCTAACCCGATTTCAAACACTATTAACTAGCATAGATTTGAATTTTCTCATAATCCCTGTGGACACGACTCGGTTCTTACCGATTTATTACTCACTTCGACAACCGTGCACTTGCGGTTCAAGAATAGAGGTATAACCAGAGGGAAGGTCAGATTATAAAGAGACTTTTTCCTCAGTCTCTACTAAAAATTCATTACGTATTGTGTGGCTTTGGTTGCTCATTTTGATTTGGAGCTCCATAAAATGGATGTGAAAACTGCTTTCTTAAATGGTGATTTGTATGAAGATCTATTCATGAATAAGCCTACTAGTTTTGTTGAGAAAGGTAAGGAACACGAGGTATGCAAATTGAGAAAATTCATTTATAGACTAAAACAAGCCTCCAGACAATGGTACTTGAAGTTTGACCAAATAGTTTGCTCCTTTGGCTTCAAGGAAAATGGTGTTGATTAATGCATTTACTTGAAAAATAGTAAGAGAAAATTAATTATTCTTGTCTTATATGTTATTGATGTTCTTTTAGCTAGTAATGATATGAGTTTTCTTTCTGAGACTAAACAAATGTTGACAGCCCATTTTGATATGAAAGATCTTGGTGATGCTTCTTTTGTTCTGGGCATTGAAATTCATCGTGATAGATATCGTGGTGTTCTTCGTTTGTCTCAGAAAAGGTATATTGAAAGGATCTTGAATAGATTCAACATGAAGACTTGTAATCCTTGCAATGCACCCATCCAAAAGGGTGACAAACTCTTGAATAGCAAGTGTCCTCAAAATGATAAAGATAAGCCAGAGATGGAAAATGTCCCATATGCTTCTGCTGTTGGAAGTCTTATGTATGCTCAAGTTTGTACACATCTTGATATTGCCTTTGTTGTTAGTCTACTTAGGAGATACTTGAGCAACCCCGGTGTGGGTCATTGGCAAGCTGTGAAACGAGTTCTGAGGTATCTACAAGGTATTAAAGATTATATCCGATCTTATGGTGGCAGACCCTCTAACCAAAGGCTTGACTATTATGGCTTTTGTGAATCATGTAACCCGTGTGGGTGTATTTAGGTCTTTGGATGCCTTGGATTAGTGGGAGTATGGCTTTTATGTTAATTTTGATAGCAACATTGTATTTGACTATTTTGTTATTCAGTCTAGAGACTTTTGCTTATAATTGTTGCTATTATTGTTATTGCCATATACTTTATTGATATACTACGCAGATACGTTTAAATATTTGTATATATATTTGGCATTTTGTTGGAGACATTTTGTACCTAGTCTCATTTTGTTGTTCTGAGATATTTTGTTAAATCTCAGTTGGCATCTTGGGTGAATGCTTGGGCCATTTTGTTTGGAATTGCACAAACAGATCACCATTTTGTGTGCATTTCCTTATGACACATTCTGTTTAGGTCATCGAGGTATGGGTATCTTGCATATACACTATCAATACTCCTATCGGGTTTGATTTCTATACTGTTGAGGTACTTGTAACCTCATTTTGGACTTATGATTAAGAGATCGTTGGCTCTACTTTGACATCCTATTGTGGCCACATATTGTTATATTAATCTGGGGATTTGTTTATGTTATTCATTGATGTTGGTTATGTTGTCCAAGTGGGAGAATAATATAATTTTATCATTACTTTTATGGACTAGCATAACAAATATAATTTTGTACAAATCCTGATTAATTAGATGTCAAGATAATTAGAGCATTTGATATATTTAGCCCAAAACGGTGATTACTTTTCTAATTGGGCTTGGTACTTCTCTCAAACGTGTTGTTGGGCCTGTGTTCATGGGCTTGCTATGATGGGTAGACTTGGCCCATGTATTGTAATGCACAGGAGACCCTACTGCTAGCCAACCTTAAATACAGTCGTCCCATTGAAAACTGTACGAGCTGGGTTTCTAATCAAGGTTTGGAATAGCAGTAGTCAATTCTCTGCATCTCTATCACTCTACTTCACAGAAAATAATAATGGACTCAATATTTCCTCAATTTTCAGAAAACAACAATGGACTCAATGTTTCGTCAGTTTCCAGGTATTTATCTATCCAATTTTTGAATCTATCATGTTGCAATCATAGGGTTAGTCTAATTGTATTGATTAATTAAGACATTAATCAATAATATCGTTTCAACTATTCTTCACAGTTAACTCAATTTGGAAGAAAAGGAATGCAAGGGTTTATAGGAAGTCATAACTGAATATGGAAAGCTTAATACATAGGAACTTGGATTGAATAAGAGAGCTGATCGTGATCAAAGGCAAAGATCTCAAGTTATCATCTATCATTATCTGCAAGTTCAACCTTTGATTACTTCTTCTTCAAGCAAGCCTTAACCAATTACTTAACTGATTGTTAAGGAAGTTCCATGGGCAAAGATGCTGAAAGTGGTGATCTAAATTTTTATAACCATGAATCTAATACGAGTACTTCATTAGGCATAGGATTATAGCATTGGTTTTGTAATTATTCCATGAACTTTACCGTGTATTTTGCTAATCTTTTGGATATTGTGTTGGCATGCATGGAGAACTCAACATTAATTTTATTACTTTCCTTTTGGAATATATTCTTTTATTTTCAAAAAAATTCAAAATGTGTTTGAAAGATTCAATAAATATATGAAGCGAGATAACTATAAGTATTTCTTTACAAATAACTTAATTTTAAATTTATATACAATCTCAGAGATTGAATATGGCCTAATTTTTTGGTAATTTCTTTTTATCAAAGATCCAGCCAAACCAAATTGTACAGATTTATTTGATTTGATTTAAGTTATTATGGGGCTTGATTTGGTTTAGAAATATTAAATTATCGTGTAAATTGTTTTCTTATTAATTCTAACATAATTCATTATTTAATCGGTCGTCAACTAATGCAATTATAACTCGTCCTGAAAAATTCTTTAAGAAGTGTAAGGAAATAGAGCAAAAAGGCAGGTCTATTGATTTAGGCCTCATCTGCGAATGGGAGAGATCCATTCTAAATATATATAGAAACACCCGTTCACCCTCACATCCACTTGAATTCAAATCTTAATAGATAAAGTGACCATGTTTGATATTTCAGTCTCATTTTATCAAATTCCAAATAAATAGGAGAGCCCTTTATAATCATAGTTGGATTCCGGTAACTGATCAGGAAGTCATCGAAAAGCTCAAGTTCTTAGTACCTTATTCAATGAAGAAGGAAAAAAAAATGCCAGCTTCATTCATTTGTATCCTTTGAAATCACTGAAACTCGAGAGTCGAGACTTCCTAACTTTTAATTAAAGATGATATATCAACTACCAAGTTGAACGGTAGAAGTAATATTACTGCCAAGAAGGTTTAGAAAAATAAACAAAAAAAAGAGACATTAATTCTTATTCTTTGTTTATGTATATATATATATGTATGTATGTATGTATATATATGTATGTATTTATATATACATGCATGCACCCTTGAATGCATTAGGTTTAAATCCCATTTAATCATATGTAGAAGAAAAGAGAGAGAAAATCATGGAGCAAAAGGCTACTAGATAGAGACTTAAATTAACACAGCTTTTCTGCTACTCAGTTAACGTTTGTGAAAAGGAAAGAGGGTAGAAGAGAGACGATTAATGAGGTGAGGGAATTTCTTTTGAAATTCAGACATTAATGCCAAGTTTTCTTGATGAAGAAGATTAGCTTTCTTTCTCAGCTTCTCGTTCTCTTCAACTATACTTTGGTTCTCCAAATACAGCTTCAAGTTCCTTAGTTCCATTTCCACGTCATTCCCTGGTTTTTCCTCACATGACGTTGATCTTCTCCTGCAATTTATAATATCACCGGATAACAGAAGACACTCCATGTATGATTTTATTGAGAGCAATAGCAATAAGTACCAATAAACTTGTATGTGATTGATCATTTGCCACAACATGAACGCAGTGGTAAGATACATCTACATATATGTAAATATGGGTACCTGGTCAGACCGGAAACTTGAACCTTGTGTTTCTTTGATCGCTGCGTTCTCTTTGAAGAGCTGCTCAGTGGAGTAATTGGGAGCTTCTCTGTTCTGTTGGTGCACATCGTTTTCTTATGGGCACTGGAGATATATGAAGATGAATGAATGTCGACAGATAGAGTTGGAATCAAGCTACTATAAATAAAAGAGGGCATTGTGCAACTCTATCTGGAGAGTAGCTGCGCCTGTGTGTGAGAGAGAGAGAGAGAGAAGTTTCTCTTGAATGGTAATCATATCAGTTGGACCCATGATTGCAAAAGGAATGCAATTCCATGTTCGTGAAGAGCACAAGAATTTGAAGCCTATCTTTTGTACTGTCTGTTGCATCAAATAATTAATGGCGTCACCTGTCCATTTTTATCATATCCGTCACTTTTTAATGTCTAAAACGAAATAATTAATGACGTAACCTAAAATAAGAGTGAGATCTCTATCTATTTTTATGATATTTATCTCCCTTTAATGTCTAAAATGACATTGATTTAGTTATTGAATAAGGTAAAACACTTTCTAAATTTATAGATGTTGTTTTTAGAATTAAACAAAGTAAAATTAGACAGATAATTTAAATTCCTAAAATAAGTACACAAGGTTAGGGATTCAAATTCTTCCTTTTTTTTCTTTTGGAATTCCTTCGTAATGATCTTACTCTTTTTAAGTACTTGAGGCCTTCTGTAATTTGCTCACAATGAAAAAGTTCAGCTAATTCGTTAAAACTTTTAGTAAATCCATCGAGTCAATCCATAACTTTGAAAAATTAACAAGATTTCAGTTTATTTTCAAAATCTTTCCTTAAGATGATTAACATTCTTTAAACAATTATTAAAGATTCTGAACCAAATCATGATTAATCTCTACGAAGAAGTTGCATCCTTCATTCAAGTACATCCTTAATTATATTAAATTTTGACATGGACCAAAAGAATAGAAGAAACTCTAATTATTAGGTAGCTTAAAACTTTTGAAGAAAGTCTAGACGTCAAGTCTGGGCATCACCTTGTGTTCAATCGGGATTGGGGGAGCCATTCCAAGTTCTAAATGAGACATTGTATAATTGTGAAGGACCTCAAGATAGGTATCTGAACCTTTTTTTTAATTAATTAAACAGCGAAACGATTGGAACGAGTCCTGTAACACATATTACAAGGTGTACGAAATGATGTTTTTAGTACTGCATTTGTGGACCATCAAAAGGGAATTGTGACATCTTCAGTCGACCCTTCGCTCGGTCCACTTTTTTATTTATCTCATTATGCCTGCTTTGAACACAAATATCTAAGAGTCAAATGTTACATTGAGGGCCTGAAAACCCCATCACCTCTCTTAATGTTTTTTCTTCCTCTGCGTTTGATGACAAATAAAGCATAAAAGAAACAAACAAGGAATATACACATTATGTGCACATGTAAATGTTGTTATTGACACTGATATTGACCAATGACAATGTTGTTGTCTTTAGTTTGCATTCACAAGTTTCTTCATTATGATATATTTCCTTTTCTGAAAAAGGAAAAATTACGCATGAGTTAAAGATAAGAAAATTTGTCACTTGGGCTACAATTCATTGACACGCCACTAACTTGCTTCTAGAATAGATAAAATAGAGACTTTTGTTAATGTTGTTCCCCCTTAAAATTTGCTTGCTGCCTTGATTTCGATCCACTTGCATCTGCTAATTAGTGAAGATAAAACACTGACCTTTCGTCTCATCACTAATCCTACATGTACAGGGAAACCACATAGTGTAGGAGGAGAGTATTAAAGAGAATTTATGGTTAAAGCTATTCTATTAAAGTCATCCTTATGCCTAAAGTTCAAAGTTACACCTATTTTCTTTTTTTCTATGGCAAGTTTTTGAGACAAAAGAATTCATACTCATAAAATTCCTAACCATGGTCTGATTACGAAGTTATTAGTTGACATGTATAGTTTGACAACTTAAGTCAACATTAATGCAATGTTTTTAAATAACCTCAATTTAATAGACATTACTTATTTCTGCCAAATTGAAAAAGATAGAAGCAGGGAAGCAAGATCATCACCAAAAAAAAAACTGTTAATCAATGAAATATAGATGCACAAATGATAGCAATGGTTTGTGTAGTTTTATAACATTGCACAAATCATAAATGTCAAACCAAATTTAAATTCTGTTTTTGCTATAAAAGATAATAAAGATAATCCAACCCTACATAATGGAATTAAATGGTTATGTTCTCATATTAATTTCATGGAATTGAGAGAACAAACAACAGAAATTAGTTCTCTTGATATTTTAGAGCCGATATAGACCTCGAGTTGAATTGCACACCGTACAGTTAGCACCGTACCATTCCTTCTATCACTCACAAGCTTTCCAGTATAATTCTGAATACCACTCTTAGAATTAGCATATGTTAATTGGAAAATTAACTAGCTAGCTTAGCTATTAACAAATAGTGGAATCATATCACTTTTATCTGTTAAAACAAGATGAAAAAGATTCTTATCCCGCAACATTTCGTTCAAGATCACATAATATATCTTGCATACATCCATATATACAGCTGAGGCATAAATGTGAGTGTACGTATACCACGCTTCTACGAGTGCCAGTAAGTGTATGTATACTGTATACCCACACTCTAACTCAATCATGCTATTCTTGAATTGTTGAAAGGACGAGCTATCGATCGAAGAGGACTAGAACCACTAAGACCATCACTTATTCCTTCTTTTACTACCTATACTCAGGAAACTTGTGAGGTTATATGTATCTGCAGTAGTCAACCAAGAAATGAAGGTTTTTTCCCCTCTTCTTCTACATACTCTTCAAGTGCCCTAAAAACCGAAAGTTTTGGTTTCTGATGTAGGTCTAACGTGCATCAATGATGATGGTTGTGCATTCATATCCCACGTACTCTTAGGTCTATGCCCACAATTTGATATAAGGTTTGTCTCATTTAAACGTCTTGTTCCAATCATAGAAGTGCACCGTGAGGACCAAGTACTGATCATTTACTGCTTTGTATCAATGTATGCATTCCATGTATTACCATTACCATGGATCGTCATCGCCACTATATATATGCATCCATGAATCATGACAATTTTGATACTTGAATTAGTTGTGTTATTCTGTTCAACGTATACATTATTATAGCTACTTATGTGATAATTACGTAATATATCCTCGTATATGTACATTATACCTATGTTCTTGTTATTAGAGGTGCCATATATATCACAGGCCCTTCGGTTCTGATACATGGGTAACAGAAACACAAAACTAGTTTTTACTTGCAATTCATTGTTCTTATATTTTCTAATGATGATAACTTTTTTTTGGCTAATCGAAAAAATGAACATTTGCCAATATAAGAATTACGATAGAAGACCAAACTTGGAGATATAAAGTAGACACTATATGGTTCAAGATAGACTTGTGTGACTCTCCAACGCTTTAGCGGAATCTAAAAACGGATGTCCGTAGCTAGCTGATTCCAATGATAGGCTCCAATCTACTGTAAAACATTGAGTTCCATCATGCATCCGCTATTTCTCCACCTCTCATCAAATATCAAACCTCACCACCCATGGTTATATATAATTACCGCAAGTGTAGACTTAGTCGATTTGCGAGTTTAACCGCAATAATTAACAGAAGAAAAATTAAGTTTCCTTTTATTTTTCGGTGTGAAATTTACATATTTACGTAGATTAGAAAAATATAATAATTATGATGCGATTAATTAAGTAGGTACAAATTTTAAATTTTCAACTGGGTTATATTAGTTTTCTTCCTTTTTCGTTTTCCCATTACATTTAATTTTAATTATCTTTAACACTTTCAATGTCTTGTAAACTTACCGATCTTACAACTCTTTTTAGAGGTTCATTACGAATACACTTTCTGATTGAGTAGAATTACTGGACATACTTCATATCCACCAACTTTATGTCAGTACAGCATACACAAAAGTCCACTAGTAATAATATTCACCAGAGTTTTTCCTATAAATTTCGTAATAGATAGTTAAGGCTGTCTTCCTAGCCAATACTTCAGAGTTCTGATTGAATATTAGAATATGTCCTCGATGAAAACTGCCGTTCAAGGTTCTTTTTAAAAGTCTTCCTTGTATTCTTTTAACAAATCCTTTTTTTTTGTGTTCAATGATTAAAAGAAAACTGGGTCTAATCAAATTCGTCTGCTTGAGCTTTGGAGTTTCTTTTTACTTTAATATTGTTAAAATTGAATCTAATTAAATCAACAAAATGTTATTAGATATTGTCACGCTCAAGAGTCAATAGCAATATGTTAAAAATCGGATCAGACATGAAATTAATCAAAATAAAGTTAAAGATTTAAAGATCCAATCAATACTAGATCATTATAAAATCACACATCTGAGAATAAATCTAGACGACTTGTGGACCGATGCCCATAGATTTCGAGTAAGGCCTTATAAAGACTCTGGTGTTTTTATTGGTTTGGGCTTCTAAGGGCAGAAAATCATCCTTATATAATCTTATCATCATACAAGGTAATAGTTTAGGATTTTCCTTTGGGAGTTAAGGCACTGCTTTTCAACCACTTTCAGAAGTTCAGAGAGATTCCTTAGATGAGATTGGGGATTCAAAAAACCAATTCAAGGTCTTGAGTCATCATCTTTATCATAATTAGAATGTATATATCTTCGTTTGTGGTTAGCATGAAGATTTTGATCTTTGACTAGGTTCTTCTTGCCTCTGAGTAATGTAAACATCATCATCACTATTAGAATCATCATCCGGTCATCAATCACAATCAGAATTGCACATAAATAGAGTAATAATAAATTTAATAGTTTAAACTAAGATTGAATATGATATAAAATTTAATATAATAAAAAATAAAAATTATATTTCTTTATTATCATTTATTTAAAGATTCGTAAAAGTTGAAGCATATTTAAAAAAGTTATTAAAAATGACTATAACTTTATTCTAACTTCTTTTTTAATGTCCTTTAAAATATTCTTCTTCATAGTTTAAATATTATTTTTAATATATTCTTAAATTTTCTTAAGTAAAATCACTTATATATATATTAATTAATAATTCAATTTATTAAACAAATTCATGAAAAAATAATTAATTTTTAACAATAATAATTTAAAATTTTCAATTAAAGTGTAAAGAGATAAATAGAGAATATAAATTTTGACAAATATAATTTATTAGTGAGATTAAATAAATTTATTATTTTTAAAGATAAAAATAGCTATTTATTTTCAAAAATAATAATTTTAAATGAAATTTTAAAAAATATATTTTATTAATTACATTCTGCGATAGAATTAAAAAGAGAAAAATTCATTAAAAATTTCAAAAATGTAAAAAGTAGAGAATTACAATAACAACATGCTGGGCGCCATATACTTAAATGTACTGATTCTCAAAGTTTGTTAACAAGGACAACATATCGACCCCCACATACTCAAATGTGCTTACTTACGTTTGATTTTTCAAGAAATTTGATCGAATTTTTTTAAGAAACTGACCAATTTTTTTACTAATTGGATGATTTTTTTCTTATAAAAGTTATAAATACAAACCAAACTATTAGAATTTTTAATATGGATAGAGTGTATAACCTATTAATAAGAATTAGGTTTAGATCAATGACAATGACTCGAACTAATTATTTAAATAATTGACTCTTATCTTTTATAAGCTCTTTAATAATTTTATGTTTAATCTATGCCTACTTTATTTTATAAAAATCTATTCATTAAATAAAGAACACCTAAAAAATATACGGATAAAAGTGCTTGAAAACAAAGGCAACCAATGATTTCCCCTCCACACGGGCCGACAGACCTTTAAATGAGACGCTGAATGATTTGTTAAGGGACTAGAGTAATGGGGCATCGACTTCAAAACTCGTATGGACGTAATTTTAGGCGGTGAAGATTAATCGCTTTTGTACCAAGGAGGGTCGTACAGGGTTAGAAGACTTGTAAAACTAGAGAACTCAAATCGGATTTGGGGAGTTGACCGAAACTTCTAGAAGAAAAAAGAACAAAAAAAAGAAACAAAGCTACAGCACAATAAAAAGCTTACATAAGCCTTGATTTGATCAAGTACATAAATTTGGTCTCGACAAGTAAGGGATTTTTTGGTTCCATTTTTATTTTTTTATTGTTATTTTTAGTTTTTATTTCTTGTTTTTAGTTTCTGTTTTTTTTCTAAAAAAACGCAAACCTGTTTGGTTGAAATTTGAAATATAAAAACTGAAAACAAAAACCTATTTGGTTGAGATTTCTAATAAAAAACTGAAAACAAAAATGTGTTTGGTTTTATTATTATTATTATTATTTAATAAGTTATTCTTATTATTATTAATTTTTAATAAGTGAATATTATGATTATGATTATTATGATTATGACTATGATTATTATGATTATTATGATTAAGTTATTCTTATTATTATTAATTAATTTATTATTATTATTATTATTATTATTATTTAATTTTTAATTTTTAATAAGTTATTCTTATTCTTATTATTTTATTTTTATTCTTATTCTTATTCTTATTCTTATTCTTATTCTTAATCTTATTATTATTTATTGTTAATAATAATATTATTAATAATTATTTTTATTTTTATTTTTACTAATTATTGTTATAAATTTTCTACTTACTATTTTTAATATTTTAATATTATTAATTTATTATACCAAATTAATTATCTTATTATTATTATTAATTATTATTATAAATTTTGTACTTTATTATTATTATTATTATTATTATTATTATTATTATTATTATTATTATTAATCAAGATAGAAAATAGGGATATGTTGTTTTTATATCGAAGAAAACATGTTATTAAAAATCAGAGAAACGATGTTTTCTGGTTTCTGTAAAACTGTCGTGGTTTTTTTTTATTTTCAGAAACAAAAAATCACAATAGAGTAAACCAAACACGTTTTACTTACCTGTTTTTCTTTTTACAAAAACAACAACAAAAAATGGAAGAAAAAATAGAAACAAACAGCCCTAAGATTACTTGGGCCTATTTGGTCTTTGGTTCAGCACAATCAAATAAACTACTATGCTTTTTTGTGGAGTATTCGCCCATATTGGAGGGGGCATTTTAGTCGGATGTTAATTAATGGAATGAAATGAAACAGAATATAATAATTTATAATGAATGAAATATAATATAGTGAAAAGTTATTTGGGAGGAATGAAAGAATTTATAATATAATGAAGTAAAATGTAGATTAAAAGATGGATAGAATTGAATGTAATGTATAATAAATAACTATTATATTTCTGATATTAAAATAGTTGATACAGAAGGTTTAACGTTATGATTTTAAAACAGAAATCATGTCCAATTAAAAAATTACGGTTCAAGCTACCACTGTGATAAATAATTTTTTAAATATATTTTCTATTTTAAAATAATAAAAATTTTAATAAAAATTTTATTATTTTATTATTAATTATATACAATTTATTATTAATTATATTAAAATATTATTATTAATTATTTAATTTATTTTATTTTATTCTATTATATGTGATTTATATTTTAAAATAATTTATTTATATAGAAATATACACAAAAAATTATAGAATAATATATATTTTTATATTTTCATTCATAAAAATTTTATTAAAATTTTATTATTAATTATATACAATTTATTATTAATAATATAAAAATGTTATTATTAAGTTAAGGAGAAATAAAATAAAAATATTATTAATTATATACAATTTTTGTAGACCGTAATAAATAAGTCTGGGGAAAATAGGGTTAGAGTTAGAAAAAATAATTGATATTAAAAAAATTATTGAGGGTATATTAGGTAGTATGTATTTATTAGTTTACGTTCCATCCTAAACCTTCCGAATTGGAGGTTTCTTATTTTCACTACTTATGATAGAATGGAATATAACATGAAACTCTTTACTTTCATTCTATTCCGTTCCATTCCATTAGAAAACCTTTAACTAAATGACAGAAGTGTGTTACTTTTCATTATGTTCCATTACTAACCCTTCAGCCAAACAGACCTGATATGTACATTACCATTTTAAGAACGTTAAAATTTAGCATCATATCACAAATAACAATAGTCTTTTTAAAAAATATCACAGATAATTTGTAGCTTTTGCCTTCATATGGTGAATTGTTATTTCGTTGATAATAGATTTAAGCTACAAATAGGACATTTAACTTCCAATGTCTTAATATTGCTTAAAAAGGCAAAAACAAAATCTCTTTGTAATTTAATTAATTTAAAATTTTTAACTTATAAAATTTGTAACATTTCTTTAAATTTTTAATTTTTTTTAAAAAATTCTCATACTTTTATTAAAAATAATAACAAAATGCATGACATAAACATTATACGTGAGTCAATAAATTATTTAACGGTTTAATTTAGTTCTTAATTTTGATCTAAATTAATAATTTATTATAATTATGTTAAATTATTAGTTTGATTATATTTAATTAGTTTAGGTTAGATATAAAAATTGAATTAAATCGTTGTAGTAAAAAATTATTAGTTAATATTCAATATTTATTTCAAAAATTAGAAAAAATCTTAAAATGTAACGAATTCAATTAAAACTGCATTTTAAAAATTTTCATATTACACACTCCAAAAAGGAAAAGGAAAAAGAAAATACTTAAGAACAATAGTTCTAACAGGAAGACACTTTGGAACACTTACAGAGCTACTTGGGGGCTAGTGATGTATTGAAGTGTGCTACGTCGTTACCGTCAATGTAATTTGTGAAAGATTGTACGAAGAAGGGTGTTCCAAAATTTTTCTTTTACATGGAGGTGATTAAACATTAACTTCACAAGGTTTTAAACGAATATCAAGGACAAACCAGTATCAATAGCGGAAAGCAGTCATAGGTTTTTCAGTGACATCGACAGTTATTAAATTGGGATCTTCCTTAAAAAAGTTAGAAGCAGTAATCCAATCACCTTCAATGACAGCTTTGTACAGTGGCAAGTAACGATCGACACGAGAAGGTAAGGCAAGACTGACATGTCTGACCGTTTTTCTTGACTTTTTATTCTTCTGTCACGTCTGCTTTTTATATCGACAATTTTTATAATCTTTATTCCACAACAAGATTTAGGGATGTTTCAGTAAATGCATGTATGACCGTTTGATGAATAATTTAACTAAGTTGTTGCGGTAGGGAATGACTTTTTGAGGCTTTATGAACAGTATATATATATAAAATAAAAGAAAAAAAAAGATCCAATTATTTTTTAGTATATTTGACAACTGCTACCTCTCTTGTAGAATTAGAAAATATTAGTTTTAACTAATTTTTTTATTTTGCAGTTACGAATATATATATATATATATATATATATAAAATTTACGAATATATATATATATATATATATAATTTACATATATATATATATATATAATAAAAGAAAAAAAGATCCAATTATTTTTTAGTATATTTGACAACTGCTACCTCTCTTATAGAATTAGAAAATATTGATTCTAACTAATTTTTTTATTTTGCAGTTACGAAAAATTAATTTTAAAAAAATTTTGATATGAAAGTTTTTGTGAAATTTATATTTTATTTGGACCCTTCTATTTTAAATTTCTGGTTCTGCCACTACTTTAGAATATGATTGGTTAACGGTTAAGCATGCTAAAAAGTGAGAATCAAAATATATTCAATTGAAAATAAAGTATATTCAATTACAACTAATAAAAGTTAAGTCTTTCTTGAAGGATTTCCTTTTTCCAGATTACTTATCTTGAAATCAAACTTTTGAATTGCCCGTTACTTCAATATCTCGTGTTACTTGTCTATTCCTTGCTTGCCATCCTAGCACGTTTTCTTTCAATAATTAAAAAATCAATAAAATAAACCATTAAAATATTTACCATTTAAGAGACGCGCCTCTCCTACGAGCAACTTAGTAATCTAACCATTCAATCTCATAGTTATGTAAAATCTTTGTATTATGTTGATATACCGTGCTTCCCCTTAAAAAGTACTGGGGCTTGTTATGCTGACTATAGAATTAGAAGGCCCTTAGTTAATTTATATAAGACACATTAATCTTTAGAAATCAATAAAGAATTATTTAATTCTGTTTAGTTATCATAAAACATACTAATATTTAACTTGAAACTGTTTTTCATAATTTATTATGACTAATTATTAAATGAAATAAACGCAACATGATCTTATAAATCATACTTTGAAACAGATAAATTAAATATTTGAATAATTATATACTGCATTGAGAAGGGAAGGAACCGTAGGTGTTGTCTCCAAATCAGAACGTTAACAACGAAATTTCCGTTCAAGTTTTTTTGTTGATGATAAGGAAGATGTTCCACTCTCATCCGTTTAATGCTCACTATCACCACAATGCGGCGGTTCTTCGTCCAGGTATTCATTCACTGGTCCCGTAGTCTCTACACTTGCGGCCCATCAATGGGCGGCTTACGATGGCTAAACCCACGCTCTATTATCCTCTGGCATGTCACGCAACAATTTGGACGGTAACTTTCCATGGGACCCGAACATCTGGCGGATTTATTTCACTGTCTTCCACAAGTGTATTTCATACCTCAACAACTTGAGCGTGGATTAAGAGCATGGGAAACCAAACTCATACGACTTACTAGTACTTTTGTCAGAAAAAGCTACCCAATATTATGACCTCACGGTCTCACTCACATAAACATAGCCACGAAGCTGCACTAGAAGTTACCATATAACTTACGACAAAATGTAACCGCACGGTTAAAAAAGAACGAGCTCCTGATGTGATTAGGACGCAGTTTGAGAGGTATGATCTGGCGTTGTATGACAAGGGCGGTGGGTCTAGCGCTAGCTTGTTGCCGACAATAAACTAAAGAGGAAGTAACATTTAAAGGGCAATAAACAAAAAAAAGAAACCGTGGGCAGAGAGGCGCCTTGGAAATAAAAACAAGAGGAGGAATTGTGGTGTTCTGGTCCCCGTTTCATTTCTTTTTAACCTTAATCCGCACAAAGCTATTGGTTTCTGTACCCCTCTCCTTACACGACTTCTCTTCTCTGTTTTCGTTTTTCCTAGAATACTGTTCTGAATCGTGTTTCTCGTTCCTTATCAAGCTTCAATTCCTTTTTCTACTTATAACCAGGGGAATCAGTGGGTGGATAAGGCCAGAATCACATCCAAAGAAAGGGAAAGCCCGAGAGCGTTCCGGAAGTTTCAATTGCTGTCGGATTAAACCAGGTATGATATTCGGACATAGTTTATATGTTTATTTCTCAAGGATTTGATTCTATTTAGGTAAAGCAGATGCAGTTTTAAGATTTTAGTCATTTCAAACATTTTCGGTTTCTTCATGTTCACAATGAATAAAGAAAATAAGAAGAAAATAGAGATATTGTTGAAATGCTTTGCTTTTCGTTTTTGGAAATTTAAATGTTGTAATTAGTATGAGCAGTGTGATCGATAATAATTGGATTTGGACGGTCCAAAATATTTGGTCAAATTTAAAGATGTTATTGCTAATTGTGAGACAATGAGCTCGGGGAACGGATTCTATGAGCTGGAAGCAACCAAGTTTTTGGATTCTTCAAGAAGGACACGGAATTTTGCTTATTTGGTTTACTTGGATTGAAAAGCCAATTCTGCCCTTTTCTATAAGTAGGTGCAATCCAATTAAGAAATCATTGCATACGAAAAATCCTCGTGGAACCTGTATTTATCTTTCCTCAAGCGCTTGGTGTTCCTTTTCCAACCCCCTCCGTTTCCATTCACATCATGTAAGTACATTGAGGGTAAATTAGTAAAGCTCTAAATACAATCCGTGTCTTGAGTACGAAAACTTTGACCGACCCAAGTTCTATATATTTTGATTGCTTTCAACGCCTTAGACGCATTATACGATATTTCTCTAGACTCGGTTATTGGAGATTTCAAAGTAACAACTTAAACAAACAAGCCCCGAAGACGAAAGAGAAGAATATTTAAACCCTGACTGGAGTTTTTGGTGCAGAAGAAGATGGGCTCTGAGAAGAACGACGGCACCAGCGTACCTCCATCTGAGCCGATTCCTTGCGCCAATGGTTGCGGCTTCTTCGGGTTGGCGTCGAGCATGAACCTGTGTTCAAAGTGTTATCGTGACTTCCGTATCAAAGAGGAACAGACTGCGTCGGCGAAGGCTGCGATGGAGATGACTCTAAACTCTGGTCCTAACGAAGCTGCCCTTGACGTGGGTTCGACGGAGGCCGAGGTTCTCTCTGAATCATCGTCAGCATCATCATCATTATTGTCGTCTTCGTCAATATTAACGGTGTCTGCGAAAGAGGCTGTACCCAGATTGGCTAATAGGTGTTTTGTCTGTAAAAGGAAGGTTGGATTGACGGGATTCAAGTGCAAGTGCGAGAGCACCTTCTGCGGGACTCATCGATACCCTGAAGATCATAACTGTTCCTTTGATTTCATGTCTAAGGGCCGGGAGTCAATTGCCAAGGCAAATCCCGTGGTTAAGGCTGATAAAATTGAGAGGATCTGATCCTCTGGCTGGGTTGTTAATTTGGTATTCTTAATTCTGTTTTAGGTGGCACTTGTTCTTAAATTTGTTAGATTTACCGGGTAGGGTTTGTGGGAAATTGTATCATGGTTGATTCTCTAATAAAAATGGATTGTTGGTTGCAATTTGCTTTAGATATTAACATGCTCTTGTCTCTACATTATGTCTGTTCTAAGTTGTTATTATTCATTGCATCATATGGGACCTTGATACGTGGCAAGCATGATTGGATTGCAACTTTTTTTTTTTCTTTCCGAAAATGAATGAAACTGCAAAGCTATTATAACATTACAATGATACTATAAGGATCTTATATCAATTATCTAATCAAACAAAACAAGCAGAATAGTAATACTTTTTATATGTTTACAAGTTTTATTTGTTCTTCAATTTAATAGACAGCATGTTGTGAGCATTTTTAGCGATTGACGTGATGACTTTGATCCAATTGATTATGCATTCAGCTGGTTGGTATATGATTGTTTCTTCACCTATACATTCTTTTGTTTCTTTCTACAAGGAGAAAATTACCCCATTTTGTTTCTAGAGTTTTACTAACCTATTGATCCAATTCAGTGTTCCAAGGTAATTATAATTTTGGTAATATTGTGCTAGCTTGTGCAAGATTATGCTCCAAACTGATTTGGAATACATACATTGAAAAAACAAGTGATCTCTCTTCTTCAACTTCTTTACACAGCACACAAATTGGATCATATGAGCCAAACGACCTATTCTTAGTTTTGATTCTATTTTTAATAACTAGTTAGGTAATCAAGGAGCCTTTAGGATTGAGGGAGTTTTCCCATATCAAATCAAACCAAGGAACATTCTCCCTGTTGGCTTGATCTTGTAGCAAGACTTATAGTTTGCCATTTAGGTGACACTGTCTTGTCCTTGCTAGTGAGTATTTAGAGGTAGGTACTCTAATAAGGGGGTTAATCCTCTAAAGTTATCTGACCATTTTTCCTTCTGAATGAGTGAAAAAGCTTTCACATTTAGAGGGATCTCATTTCTTTGCATTAGTAGAATGAATTTTGTCCAGTTATCATACCAAATCTATACGCTTTCACCGTTCCCTAACTTGTGCTTTAAGTAAGGTAAAAAATGTTCCTCATCTTTAGCATGCGAATGAAACTCTATAAATATCTCCAGTAATAAGCATCTGCTAGAAGTTTTGATCTCAAAGGTATATTTCATTGTTAGGTTCTTTGTGTTGTACTGTTATCTTTTCAAAGACTGATAAAGATGGTCTGATTTTGCAGGAGGTAAAGCAGCAGAAAATTAAAGAACATGGAGTTTTACTTGGTTCGATAGCTTAAATGCTATTTACATCCAAGGATCCGATCCCTGTTAGGATCAACAACAATAAACCTAGGATATGAAGAGTGTACTCGAGGAGGAAGAGAGAGGGGTCGGTGGGTAATGATGCACAAGTTAGTAGTGTGAGGGTGCAAAGTGGGTACAAGGCGGGAAACAATAACTGAATGTACGGGTTGGGTAGCTAAGTAGGGGGGCAGAGAGAGAAAAGGTATTGAGTCAGCTAGAAGAACGAATATTGTAGACAGAGAGAAATCATTCTCTCTGAGGAGCTTATTCAGCTCTGGTTAGAAGGCGTTCATGAGAATCACCTTGTAATAGCAGTATACTTCCTTTATTATCAAACATCAATAAACTACAACTCTAGAGTATTTAGCTAGAGTTCTAACATTGGTCCGACCTGCCGGATATTCTCAATAGGGAGGGGAGGATCAGTTTTTTGTTTTTTGGAGATTTGAAAAAAAAATTCCGAGTAACCTACCTTAATGCCACCTAAGATGTCCGATAGAGTAGAAGTGTTGGAATCCCGAATGGCGAATTTGGAGGTTGGCGTGGAGGAAATTCAATCATCCATACGGATGGCTATAGGAGAAATGCAGCGAACTTTGCTACTGAAAATGAGCAAAATGATGGGAAAAAGACCAGAGGAAGGACAGGGGAGTGGCGATGCCTCAGGCAGGGGCCAAACTATGGTTGGTGATAGGCGACAACCAACTCCGATGGAGCATTCCTATGACACGATGGAGGAATATCGGATGTCGGTCTGCAAGGTAGAATTACCTATGTTCGATGGGTCTGATCCTGTAGGGTGGATCACTAGGGCAGAGGTGTATTTTGAGATAATACCTCAGCACCAATAAAAATGAAGCTAGCTCTTTTGAGCATGGAAGGTTCAATCATACACTGGTTTAATCTGCTAAAGGAGACGGAAGAAGATCTGGATTGGGAGAAGTTTAAGAGGGCTCTAATCAAGCGTTATGGAGGGAGAAAATTTGACAACCCATTTGAAGAGCTATCGGATTTGCGACAAACTGACTCGGTAGAGGAATACGTTAAAGCCTTTGAATTCATCTCATCGTAGGTGGATTGACTACCTGAGGAGCAATATATGGGGTACTTCATGAGTGGGTTGAGAGCAGATATACGTCGACGGGTACGGACGTTTGGGCCAGTGAACAGATATCAGTTGATGAAAATCGCCGGGGCAGTGGAGGATGAGGTTAGCGGCGAAGGTAGAGGTACCAAAAACTCTCGATCACGCGTTTGGACGCCAAATCGAGGGAGTTTTTTAAGAGGCAACGTACGGGTTAGCCCGAACCGCAGGGATACGGAGTACCCACACCCGATGGGTCATGGGAAGATTACTGGTGGGTTTAGATCGGGAAGAACCCGGGGGACACTCGGATCTCAACCCGACTCCCATGCGCAGAGCAGAGTGGGAGTTTCCACCCTCGCGACCCCGATAGGAAGGTCGGAAAGTGACAGAAGGGCTTCGACTGAGAGGAATAAGGGACTGCGACATCTTTCCTATCACGAGCTGATGGACAGAAAAGCCAAGGGCCTTTACTTCAGATGCGGGGAGAGGTTTCATCCTTTACACCAGTGCGCGGAAAAGCAATTGAGGCTACTGATTCTGGATGACAACGAAATATTGACTGAGTATGGAGAAATCGTTGCATTGGAGGCTGAAATAGAAGAAGAGGGAGAAATAGCCCTAGAATGTCGAACTATGGGAGTATTCGGTGTTAAGGAGACTTTGATACCTGAAACAAAAACCATGAGATTGGAAGGGAAGCTACAGGGAGTCCCTATTGTGATCCTAATTGATAGCGAGGCCAGTCATAACTTCATTTCACTAGAGTTAGCCAGTAGTCTTGGGCTGACTGTAGGGATGAGTAGAGCATTGGGAATCAGACTGGGGATGACCATAAGGTGGCTACTAAGGGAAAGTGTATAGGAGTGCCTATTCGGATGGCAGAAATGGAGTGGAAAATTGATGCTTATGTCCTGGACTTAGGAGGAATGGACGTGATCTTAGGGGTGGCTTGGTTGCAAACCTTAGGAAAGGTCATGGTTGATTGGAAGGAGATGACCATGCAATTCCAACATAAGGGGCGAAGGGTGCAACTTAGTGGCAATGTAGGGCTTCAGATTATACCAAGGAGAGGTAGTGAGCACCACGAAGATTCAGTGTGCTTGCATGGTCTCCTTGCTATTTTGAGTGGGAGTTTCCTATCTGTGGAAGGAGTAGATATAAGGGAGGAACAACATATGCAACTTACCAGAAAAGAAGAAGGGGAGTTGAATCAGGTGTTGATTGACTTTCCAGTGGTTTTTCAAGAGGTGCAAGGGCTACCTCCTGAAAGGAATCACTCACGTGCTATTGTCTTGTAGAAAGGACAAGGGCCTATCAGTGTAAGACCTTATAAGTAACCCCATCATCATAAAGATGAGATTGAGCGGCAGGTGCAGCAAATGCTAAAAATGGGGATCATTCGTCCTAGTTCTAGTGCCTATTTCAGTCCGGTTATCTTAGTCAAGAAAAAGGATAATTCATGGAGAATGTGTGTAGACTATAGAGCATTTAATAAGGTCACCGTCCCTGACAAATACCCTATTTCGGTGGTAGAAGAGTTATTAGATGAGCTGAATGGTGCAGGAGTCTTCTCTAAATTGGACCTCAAATTCGAGTATCATCAAACAGCTTTCCGAACACACGATGGTCACTATGAGTTCCTCTTGATGTTGTTCGGATTGACTAACGCACCAGCAACATTCCAGTCCGCTATGAATGATATTTTCAGACCCTTCCTTAGGAGATTTGTGCTAGTTTTTTTTTTTTTATGACATTCTTATATATAGTGCAGATTGGGACACCCATCTCTTACACTTAACAAATGTCTTAGAGGTCTTAAAAGCCAATCATTTTGTGGTTAACCAGTAGAAGTGCAATTTTGGGAAAAGAATAGTAGCCTATTTGGGTCATGTTATCTCAGAACAGGGAGTAGCGGTAGATCCAGCCAAGGTTTCAAGTGTAGTGAATTGACCAATTCCTCGGAATGTGAAAGGGGAGAGGGGATTCCTCGGTTGACAGGATATTATCGGAAGTTCATTATGAACTACAGTAAGATAGCCAAACCTCTTACCGAATTAACAAAGAAGGATGGATTTCATTGGAATTTGGTAGCCTTGGAGTCCTTTGAGCAATTGAAGAAGGCCTTAACTATATCCCCGGTATTGGCTCTTCCCCAATTTTCCCAACCCTTTGAGGTGGAGTGTGATGCTTTGGGCAAGGGGGTAGTGGCTGTATTGATGCAAAATAGAAGACCAATTGCATATTTCAGTAAAGCTCTATCTGAATGCAATCTATCTAAGTCGGTTTATGAGAAAGAACTAATGGCATTGGTATTAGCAGTACATCATTGGCGGCATTATTTGTTGGACATACCCTTTATGGTATATTCAGATCAAAAAAGTCTCCGCCATTTGCTGCAATAAAGGGTATCCACAACCGACCAACAGTGCTAGATGGCTAAGTTACTTAGGTATCATTTTGAAGTCATTTATAAGCCGGGACCCGAAAATAAAGCTGCTAATGCTTTGTCACGGATTCATGAAGAGGGTGAATTGAAGAATATTGTTTCTTATCCATTATGGGCTGATGGTAAAATCCTCCAGCAAGAGGTAGACAAGGATCCTATCTTGAGTGATATTATCAAAGAATTACAGCAAAATCCAGATGCGAGAAGAGGGTTTCAATGGCACTATAGAGTTCTCCTACACAAGGGAAGGCTAGTGATTTCAGCTCATTCCACTTTCATCCCCTTGCTCCTTAAAGAATTTCACTCTTCACCTATAGGAGGCCATTCAGGTTTCCTACACACATATCGGAGGATTGCTAGCAATCTCTATTGGATTGGTATGAAGAAGTGTATTCAAGACTTTGTTAAGTCTTGTGACATTTGTCAATGGCAAAAGTATGTTGCTACCTCTCCTGGAGGTCTGCTGCAGTCTCCTCCCATTCCCAACCAGATTTGGTAGGATATATCGATGAATTTCATCACAGGACTTCCTAGGTCTAAAGGATATGAAGCAATACCGGTGGTGGTTGATAGGTTGTCTAAATATAGTCACTTTATTTTATTAAAACACCCATATACTGCTAAAAGTGTGGCTGAAGTATTTGTAAGGGAGGTGGTGCGTTTACATGAAGTTCCATTATCCATCATAAGTGATTGGGATCCTTTATTTGTGAGCTACTTCTGGCGGGAATTGTTTCGACTGCAAGGCACTATTTTGAAAATGAGCTCCTCTTATCATCCGGAGACGGATGGGAAAATTGAAGTACTTAATCGATGTCTAGAGACCTATTTGAGGTGGTTTGCGTCTGAACAACCTAAACATTGGTCTTCTTGGGTGTCGTGGGTTGAATTATGGTACAATACTACCTACCATGTGTCTACTGGTTCAACACCTTTTGAATTGGTATATGGCAAAAAACCTCCCACATTGGTTCACTTTGTGTAAGGAGAAACTAAGGTGGAAGCAGTGGCTAGAGAGCTGGTGAATAGAGATGAGGCTTTGAATCAGCTCAAATACAATCTCCATCAAGCTCAAGAGCAGATGAAGAAGTATGCTGATAGGAAGAGGACTCCAGTATCTTTCCAAGTGGTGGAATGGGTATTTCTTAAGCTCTGCCCTCACAAACAACTCACGGTGGCCCGAAGAATCAATCAGAAACTTGCGGTTAGAGACTTTGGTCTGTCCCAAATTCTGTAAAAATTGGGTGCTATCGCATATAAACTTAAATTCCCACTGCACTCTCGAGTTCACCCTGTTTTTCGTGTTTCTCAGCTAAAAAGGGCTGTGGGACACTACACGGTTGAGGAGACTCTACCAGCAGGAATGGAAGTGGAGGTAGAAGAGGAGGTTGAACCAGAAACCGCACTGGCCAGCAGGGTGATTACTAAGGATAGACACTCAGTTAAGCAATGGTTAATTCACTGGAAGGGTAAATCGATGAAGAATGCTACATGGGAAGATGAATTTGTTATCCGGAGTCAATTTCCCCATTTCAGCCTTAGGGATAAGGTTGCTCTTTAAGAAGGGGGCAATGTTAGGATCAATAACAATAAACCTAGGATATGGAGAGTGTACTCGAGGAGGAAGAGAGAGGGGGTTGTGGGTAATGATGCACAAGTTAGTTATGTAGCGACCGAACTCTGGCCGATCCGCTACAGTAGAGCCCGGCCTCTACCGCCAGCACTCCAGGTATTGTCCTCT
>JAOTAX010000197.1:32011125-32042465 GCA_025629825.1 Erythroxylum guanchezii
TCCATAAGGGAAATTGTATGGATTTTTGTTTGATTGAATAAGATTGAATAAAGATGAAAAGGAATGAATATATGAATAAAGAAAGAAAAAAATACCGAATTTCAGATTGGATTAGTCTTAGGGTTTCCAACACAAGAATTTTCGTTACCGGATGTCGGACATTTGTTTCGCTTCGATTGCACCGTTTCTTTGTTTCTTTTCGATGTCGATTTCTTTTCCAATTCGCTTCGCTTTGAAATCCGTTCCTTCGATTTTTGCATTTGTTTTCGAAATTTGTTATTCGATTTTCCGATTCGATTTCGTTTCCGTTTTTCCGTTTCTGCCTTTGCTTTATGATCTCCGATCGATTCGTGCAGATTCGCTTTCTTTTGGTTTCCGTTTTTCGTTGTGTTTCCGATTAGGATCCGATCCCGAGATCGGGTCCCAACACCTTCCTTCTGAGCATATCCTTCTACCACTAATCTAGCACGATATCGCTCTACTTGATCATCACCACTCCGCTTGATCTTGTAAACTCATTTATTGCCAATAGGCTTTCTTCCTTGTGATAATGATACTAACTCCCATGTCTTATTCTTATGCAGAGCTTCAATTTCTTCCTGCATTGCTGCCATCCAGTGAGATGCATCTGAACTATTCATTGCTTCTTGAAGACTTGATGGCTCTCCACCCTCAGTTAAAAAACAGTATGCAATATTGCTCTCCATAATATAATCTGAGTGTCAGCTCAATGCTCTTCTTCTCCCCTATGCTTGAAAACACCCCATCTGCTAGTATTAGATAAAGATTTGCAATAGCATTCTCGTCCATCTCATTCAACTTATTATCATCTATGAATGTTGTCAGCCTTTTGCTAATGGCTGCTAAACAGTTGTCTTTTCTCAAGATAGCCTTCATCTTCAACTTCCACAGTGAGAAATTACTCTCATTGAACTTTTCAATCTTAAATTTTACTGCCAATGCTTCTATCACGAACAGAATTTTGGCTCTCACTATTTCACGTGAATAGTACCCATACGTATGAATAGCTCCATATATGTGAATAGTATTGCATGTGTATGTATGAATAGTACCGTCTAAGTGAATAGTACTATATACTTGAATTGCAGTAACTGTACAGTTTAATGCAAAAATAAATACATGAATAGTTGTCATCTTTTATGGTTATTGTTCACCAACTTTTACTATGCTTACCCGAACTTAGAACGGATTACGCCAAAAAAATCATCGTAATTTTCTCATCTCGCTCTGATACCGCTTGTTATAAAAATCAACCGGATTAGAGCAAGTTTGTAGCTAAATAGGACTAAAAGAATAATAGTGAACAAGCAGATTTTATGTGAAAAGCTCATAAATTAAGGTAAAAACTACGGCCAAGAAAAAAAATTTCACTGTGAAATTTAGGAGTACGACCTCTCTCTATTTTACAAAGAAAAACACTAACTCTCTCACTAAATAGGAAAAATAGTCTCCAAACTTTTGTGGGGATTTAATAGAAAAAGAGATTTCTGGGATGATTTGCTTTGTATGGGATGGCTAGCTATTTGGCCAGCTATCTTTGACTTTTATTTATTTATTTAAACATTGGTAGGCACCGTGCCTACCATTTTTGATACCATTTACCTGCATCTCTCTTTTAAGACGTTCTTAAGAGGAGTAATAATGCTCTGTCCCTAAGTTCTATTAAGGAGGAAGTAGCTTAGCTTATACACAGAAGATATATCTCTTATAACTCGATAGCAAGTTCTCCTAGTATTGTCATATTTCTTGTTTGCTTCTAAAATAGGAGAAAGTTTACGCGATAAATCCTTTCCTTTGCTAGCTTCTTAAATGAGCCTTGGGCCCTCTGGTTTGGTAGGCTAGATGTGAAGCCCTTAAGAGAGAGGAGAAAAAGACAGGAGTAAAAGTTGGAGTATTTATGACTTTGTTTACAACACCTATTTCTAATGAGAGTTCGCCAAATATTTTCTCATTTACTTCAAATAATTATTTTACCATTTAAACGAGTAGAATTTCTTCGTCAAGAATTCCATTTACCTTAGGAAGTAGATAAGACTATGAAAATGTAGAATTTTTTCATGAAGAATTCCATTTACCTTAAAAAAATAGATAAAGACTATGAAAATGTAAGGCAAAGATGTTTGCATATAAATCAGATTACATATTAGAGATAACTTTCCAGTGGGTTGTTTTGTAAATAATAATAACTTTAGTATAATCGGGAAATATATTCAAAATGTTGTTTTTCTCGTAAGAATAAATATGGTTGTAAATGACTCTGCGTATATATGATAGGCTAGTCGGTTTCATTCTATAATCGCATAAGTGAGATATTTAGTTTTTGCCTCTTCATAGATCTAGTTATATTTATAAACGTTTCTCGACCAAAATATATGTGATTTTGAATTCTAAATAAAGATGTTGGTGAATTTAAACTTTTTAAAATTTTATAAAGAAGAGATGATAAATAAATATTAACAGTTTCTCTTATAAATTCTTTTATTTCTTTCTTAAGGAATATTTCTTGATAAATATATATTATGATATTTTGATTTATGATATTCGTAAAGTGTAAGATTTAGATAATTTCATAATTAAGGCATTATATATTATTAGGAGACATTTACTGCATCACATTTTTTTAAGACATTAAATCAAAATGACTTCACACTTCAATAATGTTTAATACTAACACTCCTATATGTCTACTACTAGCATGTATCCTCCTTGAGCTTAAATGTCTCATTATTTCTAGTAATTATTGACAATAAATTTCTAGTTCACATCTAAGAAGAAAATCACAAATTGTAAAATGAAAATTTCTCACCTATATTAGTATTACTGCTTCATAGTATCTTTAGTTTTGCTTTTGTTTCATTCTACTCGTCAATAGTTCCATTATAACTTCTTCTCAAGTAGCATTTAGGAGTTTGAAATTCCTCTCTCGTTCTTAAATGCTTGCCTTCAAAATTGAATTTCCAAAGATGATGATTGATGATTTAGATTAGAACTTTCACAAACATAAACTGTAGGTGGTATGTTTAATTTTCTTTTTAGTAATAAACATTTCTCGAAACATTTCTTCTTACATCTGTGGAATGCCGTTAGATTATCAAAAAGAGGGAAGCTATTATATTAGTTTTTTGTTTATGTAACTTCAAACTCAAGTGCTTGTCATGTGGCTTTTATTTATTTGTTTTCTTTTCAGTTTAAACAAATTAGATCGAGTCTTTAGGGATTCTGCAGTTTTTTTTTTGTGACATCAAGCACTACTTTAGTTGCTACTATAGTGTCGTCGTGTTTGCGTCGATTTCTGTTTTCAGTTCAGTCCAGCACTATAAAATGTAAAGGATGCTCATGAATAAAATTATTACCTTCACATCAATATACTTCTTCCTTCTCTTTCAGTATTCTTCTTTAATGGAAATTTTATCTTTATTTCTGTGTTTTCCACTCTTAAACTTTCAATTAGTATCAGAGCCCCATTCTTGAAGGGCCTATGAGATGGAATCTCAGGGGAATGTTTCTCCAACTACTCCGATCATTTTTTACGGTGAAAACTATGAAATTTGGGCAATCAGAATGGAAGCCCATATGGATGCCCTAGATCTTTGGGAAGCTGTGGAAGAGGATTATGTTGTTGCTCCGCTGCCTGCAAATCCCACCATAGCCCAAATCAAAAATCACAAGGAGAGGAAAACCAACAAATCAAAGGCCAAGGCTTGTTTGTTTGCAGCTGTTTCAAAGACAATCTTCACTAGAATTATGTCTCTCAAAACAGCGAAGAAAGTTTGGGATTATCTTAAGGAAGAATACGCTGGAGATGATAGGATTCAAGGCGTGAAAGCTCTTAATCTTATAAGGGAGTTTGAGCAGCAAAGAATGAAAGAGTCAGAGACAACCAAAGAATACTCTGAAAGACTGCTTGATATCGTCAATAAAGTAAGATTGCTTGGCATTTCTTTTGATGATTCTAGAATTGTTCAAAAGATTTTAGTTACAACTGAAAAATATGAAGCATCAATTGCCACTTTGGAGAATACAAGGGATTTGTCCACAATCACCTTGGCAAAGTTATTGAACTCTTTTCAGGCTCGAGAGCAGAGGCGATCTATGAGGCAGAATGGTTTCGTTGAAGGAGCCCTTCCAGTCAGGCATCATGAAGAAAAGGACTTTTAGAAGAAGCAAGTCGGTTCAAAAGATGAGCAAACCTCAATTGACCGCAATCGTGTCAAAGGTGGAAGCTCAAAAGAATATCCTCCTTGCAAACATTGTGGCAAAATATGTCATCCACCATACAAATGTTGGAGAAGACCAAATGCCAAATGTAAGAAGTGCAATCAGCTTGGACATGAAGCTATAATTTGCAAAAACAAGAATCAGGAAGTTGAAGCCCAAGTTGCTGATCAAGATGAAAAGTTGAAGCCCAAGTTGCTGATCAAGATGAAGAAGATCAGATTTTTGTGGCAACATGTTTTTCCACCAGGTACAGTTCCGAAAGTTGGCTGATCGATAGTGGTTGTACAAACCACATGACTTATGACATAAAACTCTTTAAGGAGTTGAATCTCACTGAGATCACTAAAGTCAAAATTGGAAATGGTGTCTACATTCTAATAAAAGGAAAGGGAGCCATTGCAATTACAACAACGTTAGGTATAAAAACTTTTTCTGATGTTCTTTTTGTGCCTGACATTGATCAAAATTTGCCAAGTGTGGGTCAGCTAGTTGAAAAGGGATTCAAAGTAACGTTTGAAGATCGATATTGTGACATTTATGATGCAAAAGGCGAGCAGGTTCTGTGTGTTAAAATGAGGGGTAAAAGCTTCTCGTTCGATCCAACAGAAGAGGAGCATGCTATTTTTATGCAAAAACTAGCATCACTGAAATTTGGCATAAGAGACTTGGCCATTGTCATATTCAATGTATGCTAGAAATGAAAAAGAAAGATATGATAAGGGATCTACCAATGCTTGTTGATCAATTGCCAAATTGTTATGCCTGTCAGTTTGGTAAACAAACCAGATTACCCTTTCCAAAGTCAACTTGGAGAACCTCACAAAAGTTGTAATTAATTCATACAGATGTTGCTGGACCACAAAGAACTCCATCCCTTCAAGGTAGCCTCTACTTTGTTCTATTTATTGATGATTTTACAAGAATGTGTTGGATTTTCTTCTTGAAATACAAGTCATAAATGGCTGAGAACCAGAGTGGCTGCAAAATTCAAGCTGTAAAGTCTAATAATGGGACCGAATACACCTCATCTCAATTCAATTCTTTCTGTGAAGAAGCTGGCATTGAACACCAATACCCAGCCCCTTCTACGCCACAACAAAACGGAGTCAGTGAGAGGAGGAGCAGATATGTGATGAAGATGGTGAGATGTATGTTGCATGAGAAGAATTCGCTTAAAAGTTTTTGGGCAGAGGCTGCCAACACAGCCGTATTTCTTCAAAATCAACTTCCAAGCAAGGCATTGAAGGATCAAACATCATTTGAGGCCTGGTATGGTTTTAAGCCTTCATTGAAATTTCTTAAAGTGTTCAGAAGTGTTTGTTTTGTTCATGTTCCGCATAATAAGAGTGACAAACTAGACAAGAAAGCCATTCCTAGTATTTTTGTCGGTTACAGCTTAGTTTCCAAAGCTTATAAAGTCTATCATCCACAAACTGGAAAGATGACTATTACTAGAGATGTTCATTTTAATGAAGAGGAGCAGTGGGATTGGAATGACTCACCGAGACTCCAACAAGAGCTTAGTCTTCCTAAAGAGCAGTCGAAAGACAAATGGCTGGAGGAAAACATTGATGATTCACCAGTTAGAGGAACCAAGTCACTATTTGAAATTTACCAAAGATGTAATGCGGCAGTATATGAGCCAGCTGGACATGAACAAGCTCTTGGAGATCCAAAATGGAAAAAAGCAATGGAGGAGGGGATGTCAATGATTCAAAAGAATAAAACATAGGAACTAGTTGAAAAACCTGCTGATAGAAAAATCATAGGAGTGAAGTGGGTGTTCAGAACGAAGTTAAATGTAGATAGCTCCATCAACAAACATAAGGCCAGACTTGTTGTTAAGGGTTACACCCAGATTTTGGGTGTTGATTACTCAGACACCTTTGCTCCCGTGGCTCGATTAGATACAATCAGAATGCTTCTAGTTGTTGCTGCTCAAAAGGGTTGAAAAGTATTTCAATTAGATGTCAAATCCGCTTTTTTAAATGGTGTTCTGCAGGAAGAAATATATGTGGAGCCGCCCACTGGCTTTGTTGTGCAAGGTGAAGAAAATAAAGTCTACTTGCTCAAAAAGGCTCTTTATGGTTTGAAACAGGCACCTAGGACTTGGTACAACAAGATAAATGATTATTTGCAAAACATAGGCTTCAAAAAAAGCTTATCGGAGGCAATTCTTTATGTTAAACATAAGGACAATACTGTTCTTATGGTTTCTCTTTATGTTGATGATATCTTGATGACAGGAAATAATGCCTTGCTAATTAAGAAATTCAAATAAGAAATGGAGTAGGTTTTCAAAATGACAGATCTTGGTCTCATAAACTACTTTCTTGGAATGGAGATTACACAAAGCCAAAATGAAGTATTCATTTGTCAGAAGAAATATGCCAAAGAAATTTTGAAGAAATTCAAAATGGAGGGATGCAAAGCTGTTGCTACACCCATGAATCAAAAAGAGAAACTGAGCAAGGGAGATGGAACTGAGAAAGTTGATGAAGGCTACTACAGAAGCTTAGTTGGATGCCTTATGTACCTTACTGCCACCAGACCTGACATTTTATTTGCTGTAAATCTCTTATCTCGCTTTATGCATTGTGCTAGTGAGTTACATTTAATTACAGCAAAGAGAGTGTTAAGGTATATTAAAGGTACAATCAGTTATGGAGTCAAGTTTGGAAAATGCAATGATTTCAAGCTATGTGGATTCTTAGATAGCGACTAGGTTGGTTCTATTGATGACATGGAAAGTACATCGGGCTATTGTTTCGGTTTTGGCTCAGGTTTTTCTCTTGGTGCTCAAAGAAGCAAGAGATTGTTGCACAATCTACAGCAGAAGCTGAGTTTATTGCAGCTACAACAGCAGTTAATCAAGTTTTATGGATAAAGAAGCTTATGCGTGATCGGAATATAGAGCAGAAAAATGGTGTGGAGATCTTTGTTGACAATCAAACAGTAATTGCAATCTCTAACAATCCAGTTTTTCATGGAAAAACAAAGCATTTCAACATCAAATTGTTCTTCTTGAGAGAAATACAGCAGAATGGAAGAGCAACTCTGGTTTACTACAAAACTAAAGATCAAATAGCTGATCTGTTCACAAAACCACTTCCAGTTAACAAGTTTGAGCTTCTAAGGCAGAGAATTAGAGTTTGCAGTAACAAAAGCAAGGAGGAATATTAGTTTTATTGCTTTTGTAACTTCAAACTCACGTGCTTGTCATGTGGCTTTAATTTTTATTTGTTTTCTTTTCAGTTTAAACAAATTAGATCAAGTCTTTAGGGATTCTGCAGTTTTTTTTTCATGACATCAAGCACTACTTCAGTTGCTACTATAGTGTCGTCGTGTTTGCGTCGATTTCTACTTTCAGTTCAGTACAGTACTATAAAATATAAAGGATGCTCATGAATAAAATTATTACCTTTACATCAATATACTTCTTCTTTCTCTGTCAATATTCTTCTTTAATAGAAATTTTATCTTTATTTCTGTGTTTTCCACTCTTAAACTTTCATATTAGCAAGATCCATTTGAATGCTCTATCTGATTCTTAGAACTTCCAACTTATTTTCCTAATCATACATTTGGTGAATGATCACTTTGCGACGCATAACCAAGATGGTTGAGGTTCATCTCTTAGCTAGCACGGTAAAGATCAATTCTTGTAATCACTAATTTGAAAGATATAATTGCCATATGCTACTAAAAGAAGATATTGAATGTGTTGTAATCGTAAAAGAAGAATCATAGAAGAGTGGGAAGGAAACAGAACGCCAAGTATCAATAACAGAAATGACCCCAGAATGATGGGAACGTATCGTGTTGGAGTTTGTAGTAGAAAGAAACAACATTTTGGAAAATCAAGGTGAGAAGTTAAATTTTAGATTTGTTGATAAAAGAAAGTAGTTAATCTTATTGCCATATGACTAGCAAAATGAATTTCACTTGAAAAAGAAAACTTGAAGACTTAAGGCAATACAAAATCAAACTTGACACACCTAATGTATAGAACTCAAAATGGAAACTCTCCAGTAGTGTTTCAAGACAACATGCAGTTTTGAACACAATATGGAAAATTCAAAGTTTATTTTCATTTCTTATCAAATTAAGGTGATGATCTTAGATTATAGACTTCAAAAAAAGGAAATGATCCTAATTCTAATTTAACATTCATACTCAAAGGAAAAAATGAAATTTTGCAAGAAACAAACAAGAACAAGAAACTCTGTACAAGCATTTTTGCCAACTAGCTTCAAGCTACTAAGAGTTGGTGAAGGTCAGTTACCAAAAACAAGTTCATTGAACTAAATTTCATAGAAGAGGACAAATGGAAAAAGGTTGAAGAACAAAAACTAGGCTTTGATGTAAAAATGCGTTGATGAGCAGCAAAACAGAAGAGAAAAGGAGATCGAGAAACCTAAGAATAAAGCAAGACATGGCAAAGCAAAAGCGCATGTAGGCGACGTATCTACAGAGAAGAATGGATAAAAGTTTATACAACTACTGTATAATCTTTTAGAATAAAGCGAAACAAGGTCATAAGTGTAAGACAGGGGACCGTTTCAGTAAGGAGAATGTGAACATAGTCTCACTTCATCCTTGAAAGTTTGATCAGCTAATTGCCCAATGAACTATTCCTTGAATACACGAGAGGGATAGAGGGCATTTATGCAATGCAAGTGTTATGGTTTTCCTCGAAAAGGAACTAGTTCAGCAGTGCACGTGTAAATATTTTCGCGTCTCCATACATGTAAAGCCCTATCTAATAACTATATATCCTTGATAAAGTAAAGCAATTATAAATAGGTGAATTGGGAAGACATAGAAGCTGCAAAGCCCATACCTCCTGGCACCTCTTAAAATTGCATGACACCATCCTTCTTGCCTTACTTTCAAAGCCAGCTTTTACCGTTGAACATCATTTGACCTTATCATCAGTTTCTCAATCCTCTCATATATATATTTATAGTAACAACTTTAAGCATCATATAATTTTTGTCCCTTTTGCTGGCTAGTGCTAGAATTCACAGAAATCAAGGAGAAGGAAGAGAAATTAATAATGTTATTCAAGAAAGAGATTTAAGGTTGCTCTTCACGGGAAAATGAATAAGCTAGAATGCACTTCAGATTGAAAAAGAATAGAGCAAATTATTTTCTTGACTTGGGATTTGGGAGAGGAGTACTATATATTAAAGTGTATGCTAAGCGTGGAGTAGCTTTGGAGTTCTAAAAGCTACAATGCAAAAGACTTGACGAGAAAGAGTTCACGCCAATTGCTTCTGCTTCTCTTTTCAGATGCTGTTTCTTGATTTGAAATAGATTTGGAGCACTTGTTAACATGAAATCACACATTATCAGAAGACTCTTAAAATCGTATACTGTCCTCCAATCAACAAGCAGGCACATATATAAAGCTAATTATCATCGTTATCAAATGCCAAACAAAGAACACAATAGAGATACAAAAGCCTGAAATGCTCAACCAACAACCGAAATTCTCTACCTACAAAGTCTTGTTACCTCTTGGGTATAAACTGGACTAAGTAATGAACATAACCTTGAATCGATGTCTTAGTTAGTAAGGAGGACGACCAGTAGCCCAGTAAGCCTCGGCTGGTAACTGAATAGAATTGAGGAGATTTGGTGGTAATCCATGAAACATTGGCGCATTTTGCTCAGACATGACCTGTTGCTGCTGTTGTTGCTGCTGCTGCTGCCCCATGGCTCCTGGAGAACCTATTGCACCACCTTGCATAGGCATTTGTGGATCCTCCTCTTCAAGAGGAAGCCTCTCATATGCAGCATTACTGAAAGAAGCTGCCATAATCACAACTGGACCGGACGCTGTAAGTGTTCCCATAACACTTCCTCCGACCACTTGTCCTTGTCCACCAGCTAAGTATATAGTCAATCCTGTAGCTGCAGGAGGCGCTGGCGGTGGCAAAAACGATCCGGCTAGCGACAATATCTCAAATCTACCATGTAAGGACACAATTGCACCTGGAGAAGCTGGTTGTCTGAGAGTTACATTTGTGACAGTTCCAGTTCCACTCATGATACAAACCCCTCTTTGTCTCCTTCTAGCAAATGTGGCAACACTCTCAACAATGTCACAACCATCAGCGACCTCCATTAGGTGGGTTCGTAGAGCATTGGCACTGTCTCTGGTGATGATGATTGGGGGCTTAGGTTTGTTCTTGGATCCAGCAGGCCTACCTCGTGGCCTTCTAGTGATTTCTCCACCGGGGCCTGTGGTGAGTAGCTCTTTGCCCTCACCATTGTTGTTGTTATTGTTGTCGTCGCGTTCACGTTTCTGGGGTTTATTCAGGCCACTGCTACTGCCACTTTGCTCGTCTTCTGAGTTCTGTTGCTGTTGTTGTTGGTGAAATTGATGTTTTTGTTGTTGATGGTGTAACTGAAAATCTCTGGTGTGGAACGGAGGTGGAAGTGAATGGCCATGAGCCGTTACTGGATCCATTTCTTCCAAGTTTCTTCTCTCTCGCTCAGCTCTCTCTATCTCTGATCTTCTTTTCCTTTTTCTTTTGATTCCCTTCTTTTGACTTTATGCCTTTGTCTTAGTACTACAATTATAAGCCAAGAAATCCACTGTTCGGTCTCTTGACAAGAGCAGGAGGACTCCCAGTAGCAAACGACAGACTAAGAAATGAGAAGGCAAACTAAGGAGCAAGCAATTAGGGGTTAAGCTGATTCAGAGAAAGAAAAGGAGAGGATAGTGGAAGGAGGAAGGATATAAACAGAGTACAAGAAGAAGAAGAAGAAGCAGAAGAAGAAGAAGAAGAAGAAGAAGGCCGCAACTAGGGCTCTCTCGTTTCTGGCTTTTCTCGGATTCCTTCTACTCTCTTTGGTGTTTAGGATATAATTCAGCTAGTCGTCACCAGAAATGACAAACGAGAATATGAGTGGAAATAGGGTTTCAACTGCCAAATAATGAACTGAACTCACCATCTTTACACTCACTCAACAAATAAGCAGAGCTTAGGTAGACTGTAGAGAGATGTTATAGCTCCTTCTGTTCTCTTGATTTCGTTGGTACGAATTTTGAGGGTTAGTTTGATACCTTTTTGGCGTGCAGAGTATTCTAAGTGCGTGTTAACTTTGAGTTTGGGTTAATCAAGAGCTGGATGAGTTCAGTTTAGGTAAGACCGTAAGAGTCTGCGTGTGAATATTACCCAAAAAAAAAAAGAGAGCCTGCGTGTGAATGGGCGGTGGATGCGTTCCCACCCGCTCTCTCTTTTGACCTCCAGCGGTCCACGTTCTCGCTCTCCCTCTCTCTCTCTCTCTCTCTCTCCGTGTTTGTATTTGTGTATGTATATTATTATTATTATTATTCTAAGTTTAATTAATATGTATTAAAGGTGTCGAGCTCTTGTGGTCCTTATCTCTTGATTCAAACCCTTTGATCTCTGCTTGGCCTATCTAACTTTCCTCTCTTTGTCCCTTCCTAGCTCTTTCCTGCGCCCTTCATGTCCATATATAATTCTAAGCTCATAAAATATGGGGCTTTCATCTAATTAAGTACCTCTTTTCCATGGTTCATTTCGAAATGAGACTGATCTCAACTTTCCCTACTAACTAATGAAGTTTGCTTTATTCACCTTTATTATTATGACTCATTAAGATGATCTGCCCAGTTAAACTCACTTTTGTTATAGTCTGTAACTACACAAGATTTTAGATACAGCTATGTAATTGTAGTTGTAATTTTTAAGTTTCCCTTACTGAAGACAATTGTTTTATGAAATAGTTGTAATTATGTCCCCACTAAATTCTTTCGTTGTAATTATGAAATTGCAATCGTGAATTCATAGCTGATGTTGAGGCACATCTGAAACCTAACAATTCATTGATTTATTAACCTAGAGAAATTAATCCAATTACCGTTTAATTTGAACCTTTGCAGTGCCTTGCATGGGTTTCACTCGAACTCGAAGTTAAATCAATAGCAAACAGGTGGATGTGAAATGCAACACAAAAGTTGAACTCTTTCTGCTTATATTTTATTCATACATAGACCCGATCTAGCGGAAGGACTGATCGAAAGTAATAGCTGGCACATTTAAACCGGACTCTGCCTTGTTACTTGTTCATGTGTGAGCACTGTGTACCGTGCGTGTGTGAGAGAGGAAAACTTCAATTTTCCATGTCCCACATGCACCACAAAGCACTGAAATTCCCATGTCTTTTTCTCAAATTGTTAACGTTATACATAATGTCCCCATATTTATATGCTCGATTCTCCTTTTTTTCTTGATCAAGACAAATATAAATAAATGCTTTATAATCACAACACGTGTCAATTCCCCCCTTCTTTCCGGTCTATTGCGTAGATCCTTACCTTAATTTCTCGTGAATATTTATGAGTATACTTTTCTACTCTTTGCGCTTTGTCTTAACATCTAAGGGGTAAGATATACTTCAAAAAAAAAACGTCTAATAAGATATAGAAAAAAAATTATATGAATTAATACGATAAATTAATATAAAATCTATTCGTTGAATAAATATTAATGAACATATTTTTAATAATTAGATTCTAATTATATTTTATTAACCTATCAAAGTGAATATAAATCATTGAGAGTCTTAGTATTCATTATACTTATTATAATTTAAGAAATTTATCTCAAAACTTTTGAATATAATTAAGCAAAATTATAGATGAGATCCAATTATTAAAAAAATGTTACATGTAATTATAATTTAAGGAAGTATCATAGTCAATTATACAAATTTATAATTTTATCAAAGCATTAATTTGTGACATGAACAAGACTATAAAGTTATACAAGTTTTTCTATAAATTTATTACCTTATTAATTTATGTTGATTATTAATTTAACTTGTTAGCTCAAGTTGATACCATAAAATTTATTATAGAAAAAGGTTACTAATTTGTTTAATATTTATTCATAGAGATTTTATTATAAAAAGGAAATCGTGATCACATTAACAGAAAAGATCACAAGTTAAAATTTCATGCTCTCACCTAGACAGAGCCTTAAATTGGGAGGTCATGGCAGAAATTGACTTAGAAAAGAGTCTTTAAGTACTTAGAAAAGAGTCTTTAAGTACTTGTTAATATCTTTAACCACATAAACCAAAGTATATATGTATACAATATACATGCGTAAATATTACAATTTATGTCTGATTTCTGTTGCGCACATACATTTTTTCATCTGATTCTTGTAATTGGCCAAGCAACAATGCGTGAATAAACCTCTTTTATCTTTAAACCCAAGAGTCGGTAATTAAGTATACAGTCAACAATTGTGACACATGAGTACAATCACTTTTAAGAATAATTTAATTTATCATCCTATGCTTATAACTAATTATTGTTGAGTATTGTCTCAAAATCAGAAATGGTAGCTTCTCAAAGTCAGAAATCTTAGCTTCTTAAAGTCAGAAATTGAAGCTTGCTTTCGGTAATTGTTGAGTTAGAAATGATGGCTTAGTGCAGCTGACCTTAACCTTCATTCATTGAATTCTCTATAAAAGAAAAGGAACAACAACGGAAGAGTAAGGAGAGAAGAGAGCAGAAATTTTCAAGAGAAGAAGAGAGCAGAGTTTTTAGTGTGAGAGAGAGCAAAATAATTCCAGAGGAAGGAGAGAGTAGAAATTTCTGGAGGGAGAGAGAAAAAAATTATTTATATATATTTTTTGTTTTCTCTTCCTAGTGGTAGTGTGTGAGCTTGGATTGATTTGAATCTTTTGAGAAATTGAGTGATAAACACTATTGTATGCTCTCATTGATTATAGTGAAATAATCAGTCGTCTCCAAATTGGATGTAGGCATTGCCAAACCAGTATAAAAATCTTGGTGTTTTTGTTGTTGTTTTATTTTTACTTGAAAATTTATGAACGTTTCCGCACAATAAGTGGTATCAGAGTTCCAGTTTTTTCAACTTGGGTGTTGTAGGAGTAAAAATCTGTTGGAACTATAATAGTGCCGATGAATAGTATCGATGAACAGTGTCGGTGAATAGTGCCGGTAAATAGTATCGGTGAACAGTGTCGATTAATAGTATCAGTGAACAGTGTCGGTTAATAGTATCGGCGAACAGTGTCGGTGCAATAGTTCTCGTGAATAGTGCTGGTGTTACAGTCCCCGCGAACAATGCCATTGCTATAGTCCTCTGCTATAGTGTTGTGAATAGTATCGGAACTATAGTTTGTGTGAACAATGATTACAAACAATACGTATTTGTGAATAGTGACGAGTAGATCGCTGGAGATAAAGACGAGCTCGTTAAGAGGGAGTCAATATCGTCATCGTCGACACCTACATCCAATAGACATCAAATCGCTACTATAAGGTTAGAGGTTGATAAATTTAATGGCTTTAATAATTTTGGTATATGGCAGTGTAAAGTTATGGATGTATTGTATCAACAAGAGTTGGTTATGGTTATGGTTCTGGAAGATAAACCTGAAGATATGGATAACAAGTACTGGACGCGAATTAATCTCCATGCTTGTGCCTTTATTCGATCATTCCTTGGGAAGGAGTTAAAATATCCTTATATGAAGAAAACTTCTGCTAAGGAGCTATGGACGAAATTGAAGGAAAAATATATGACCAAGAGCGCAAAAAATCGGCTCTTCTGAAAGAAGCGACTCTTCTAATGATTATGATAAAATACTTGTTGATGTGAAAATTCTTGATGAGGATAAGGCACTATGTTTGTTAAATTCATTGCCTGATGATTATGATCATTTAACAACTACGTTGTTGTATGAAAAATCCGAGGTGAAACTTGATGAGGTTTCTGTGGCATTAGTGAATTATGAGTGTCGTAAGAAGGAACTGAAGACTCACAATTCATAAACTGAGGCACTCACTGCAAAGGGACGAACAGAGGAAAGAAAACATAGGAAGTCAGGAAAATCTCGTTCAAAGTAACGAGGAAAGTTTCTTGCTAAAGATGAATGTGTCTTTTGTCGCCAAAAGGGTCATTGGAAGAAAGACTGCCCTAAATTGAAGAACAAAGAGAAGGAGAAAGTGGGTTTTGTAGTAAATGTTACAAAATCTGGAGATGATAATTTCGAGTTTGCTTTGATTAGTTCATCTACTGATGGTCACTATAAGGAGTGGATTTTAGATTCAGGTTGTACTTATCATATTTGTCCCATTCGGGAATGGTTCTCTAGCTTCTAGGAGCTGGAAGGTGGAGTTGTTTTGATGGAAAATAATAATGCCTGCAAAACACAAGGGATAGGCAAAATCTATTTGAAGATGCATGATAGAATAGTCAGAGAATTGAATGATGCTCAGTATGTACCGGATATGAAGAAAAATCTTATCTCATTAGGAGCATTGGAATCCAAGAGTATCAAGATCACCATAGAGGGTGGAGTTCTTAAAGCTGTGTACGGGGCACTTGTGGTGATGAAAGGTACAAGACGAAATAACTTGAATTTTTTACAGGGGAGTACAGTTACTAGTGGAGCAGTTATCATTGAAGCTGTTGATGTAGATAGCTCAAATACTATAAGGTTATGACATATACGTCTTGGGCATGCTGGTGAAAAAGCATTGCAAGGATTGGTGAAGCAAGGCTTATTAAATGGCCCAAAGGCATGTAAATTGGAATTCTGTGAACATTGTGTATTGAGTAAGCAAATTAGAGTGACATTTGGCACTGCTATTCACCACACTAAAGGCATGCTAGATTATGTTCATACTGATGTTTGGAGACCTTCCAAGAATGCATCTTAGGGAGGTAGCCATTATTTTGTCTCCTTTATTGATGACTTTTCTAGAATAGTATGGGTGTATACCATGAAGCATAAAGATGAAATCTTAAAGATATTCTTAAAGTGGAAAAAGATGATTGAAATGCAAACCAGTCGAAAGATCAAGACTCTCAGATCAGATAATGGTGATGAATATAAGTTAGATCTTTTTTTAGAAGTTTGTCAAGATGAGGGTATTGTGAGGCATTTCACGGTTAGGGAGACACCACAATAGAATGGGGTAATAGAGTGCATGAACCGTACTTTACTTGAGAAAGTTCAGTGTATGTTGTCTAATGCTGGTTTAGGCAAGTTATTTTGGGCTGAGGTAATTACTTATGTAAGTCATATTAATCGATTGCCTACTACTGTAAACAAGGGCAAAACACCCATGGAGGTATGGTCTGGTAAACCTTGTACTGATTATAAGTATTTACACATATTTGATTGTCCTACTTACTATCATGTCAGGGAGAGCAAGTTGAATACAAGAGCAAAGAGAGCTCTATTTATGAGCTTTAGCACTGGCGTGAAGGGACATCGACTTTGGTGTTCAGATGAGAAGAAATTTGTTATAAGCAGAGATATGACTTTTGATGAGACTGCTATGGTTAATCAGAACAAGCATGAAGGAGAAATTGAAGCGACCAAGACCATGAGTAGTTTAAAGCAGGTGAAGTTATTGAATACCCTAGTTGATCCAGTAAGGTCTGATATTACAGACACTAGTCCTACAGTTGATTTTGATGATGAGGACAAGGATAATGAAGAGGAGGTACCTACCCAAGAACCACCACAGCAACAAGATTCTATTGCAACCAGAAGATCAAGAAGGGAAATTTGAAAGCCTGCTCAGTTTACTGATATTATGGCATATGCACTTCTAGTTATTGAAGATGATATTCCATCGACCTACAAAGAAGCTGTCAGGAGTTCGGAGAGCATGGAGTGGAAGAAATCTATGGATGAGGAGATGAAATCTCTTCATAAAAATAAGACTTGGAAGCTGGTTCAGTTACCAAAAGGGAAGAAAGAAATTGGTTGTAAATGGGTATATGCTAAGAAGATGGAATCTTTGGGAAAAGACAATGTAAGATTCAAAGCCAGATTGGTAGCTAAAGGCTATACTCAGAAGGAAGGCATTGACTACAACTAGGTATTCTCTCCTGTAGTAAAACATTCTTCCATTCGTATTTTGTTGGCTTTGGTTATGCAGTTTGACCTTGAGTTAGCTCAACTTAATGTCAAGACGACATTCTTACATGGTGGTTTGGAGGAAGAAATTTTTATGTCTCAGCTAGAAGGGTTTACCACTATTGGCAAAGAAAATTGGGTTTGCAGATTGCAAAATCATTGTATGGTTTGAAGCAGTCTCTAAGAAAATGGTACAAAAGATTTGATAGGTTTATGATCCAGCAAAAGTACACAAGAAGTCATTATGATCATTGTGTATACTTTCACAAGCTACAAGATGGAACCTTTATTTATTTGCTTTTATATATTGATGATATGCTTATAGCATGTAAAAACAAAGTGGAGATTGAAAGATTGGAGACTCAACTTAGTAATGAATTTGAGATGAAGGATTTGGGAGAAGCTCAAAAGATACTAAGTACGGAAATTGAAAGAGATAGAGCAAAAGGCAAGATTGGTCTGTGTCAAAAGCAGTATTTGAAGAAGGTACTGCAACGTTTTGCGATGAATGAAAATTCAAAATCGGTTAGTACACCTCTTGCTCCTCGTTTCAAACTTAGTCCTTTTATGTCTCCTAACATAGATGAGGAGAGACATTACATGGCTAAAATTTCATATGCAAGTGTTGTTAGTGGTTTGATGTATGCTATGGTATGTACTAGGCCTGATATTTCACAAGCTGTTAGTATTGTCAGTAGATATATGCATAATCCAGGAAAAGGGCATTAGAAAGCTGCGAAATGGATTCTACGGTATATTCTGGGTACTGTGGATGTTGGTTTATTATTTCAGCAAGATGAAGTTACTGGTCAATGTGTTGTTGGATATGTAGATTCTGATTACGCAGGTGATTTGGACAAGCGTAGGTCCACTACAAGTTTTGTATTCACTCTTACTAGAGGTCCAGTGAGTTGGAGATCAACTTTGCAATCTATAGTTGATTTATCAACTACTGAGGTAGAATACATGGCAGTAACAGAAGCTATTAAAGAAGCCATCTAGCTTCAAGGGTTGCTTGATGACTTAAGGGTCCACCAGGACCATATGGATGTTCATTGCGACAGTCAGATCGCTCTTTATTTAGCAACTAATCAAGTTCATCACACACGTACGAAACATATTGATATGAGGTTCCATTTTGTTCGTGAGATTATTGATGAGGGCGATATTCTTCTTCAGATGATTGGGACCGTCGACAATCCTACTGATATGTTGACAAAACCAGTTTCGTTACTCAAGTTTAAGCATTGCCTAGACTTGATTGGCATTTGTAAAATTTGTTGATTGCCCTGTAAGAGATTGAGAGACAACCATTGGGAATTCCACTTCAAAGATTTGAGCCAAGGTGGAGATTGTTGAGTATTGTCTCAAAGTTAGAAATGATAGCTTTTCAAAGTTAAAAATCTTAGTTTCTCAAAGTCAGAAATTGAAACTTGCTTTCGGTGATTGTTGAGTCATAAATGATGGCTTGGTGCAACTGGCATTAACCTTCATTCATTGAATTCTCTATAAAAGAGAACCAACAACAACGGAAGAGTACGGAGAGAAGAGAGCAGAAATTTTCAAGAGAAGAAGAGAGCAGAGTTTCTAGTGTGAGAGAGAGCAAAATAATTCCAGAGGAAGGAGAGAGTAGAGATTTCTGGAGGGAGAGAGAAAAAAATTATTTATATATTTTTTTTGTTTTCTCTTCCTAGTAGTAGTGTGTGAGTTTGGGTTAATTTGGATTTTTTGAGAAATTAAGTGATAAACACTATTGTATGTTCTTATTGATTATAGTAAAATATTCGGTCGTCTCCAAATTGGATGTAAACATTACCGAACAAGTATAAAAATCTTGGTGATCTTGTTATTATTTTATTTTTATTCCAAAATTTATTAATGTTTCCGCACAATAATTATTTCATTTTAACAACTACCAATTATCCAGTCAATTCTCTGTTGACCTTAAACCTTAATTCTGTTATAGTATTCCTTGCCAACCAAGGATAACAAAGGTTTGAAGAATTTAAGTTTATCAACAAAACTTATGCTCACAAGTTTTGTTTTCATTTGTTTATGCAAGCAACAGCTGCTCAGTATATGACATATATGGTAATGAACATAGAAAAGAAAAACAAAAGCAATAATGTAATAGAGCTTTGGCCAACGATCATGAACGTGGGATGAGAACTCTTGATGGATAGAATGGAACCGTTTGAGACAGAGAGAAAAGGAGGAAATTAAAAAATGATGATCAAAGACACAAACACACACGCACAGAGGAGTACAGGTTGTAAGTAAGTGGGTGGGTGGATGGCGGAGGATACAATTGGAAGGGTTTGAACTTTGACCACAAAATAATAATAAATACAGATCATCAACATCATCGTCACTGTTGATTCTTAACCAAAACTCAAACTTATGACGAAGACGATTGGAGAACTCTCCCCAAAGAACAAAGAGATAAAAGACGCGTGGGTGGCGCTGACACTATTCAGAAGAAAACCCTACAAAAGCTCCACGCTGCACGAGCGCAGCGCCGGAGATACTGCTGACCTTGCCTTCTGTTCACCTTTTTTAATAGTGTCTTTTTATTCTTCACAAAACCGAAGTAGTGAATTAATCAATTTTCATACAAATCTAAGGTAATTAACGGATCTACTTACACTAAGTTTTAAGAATTTTTCCATTGTTTTGATCTTAAAAGCCAACTCATCTAACTAATCATTATTTAAAACTTAATTGACCTAGTCGTGAAGAAATCTACAAATACGCCCTATCTTCTTATCTCTCTACTCTACCCTTGCATTTCTTATATCTCAAAAGATGCTCTTTGTCGGCTTTCTCTCTCTCTTCTCTTCAATTCATTTAAGGTCACGGTAACCCACCACTCGCTTTTGTCTTTATATCCATCACATTTGGAGACTAACACCCCCACCCTTCTCACAATCTTATCTTCTTCAAGCTGTGGCAATCACGATTCACGATGGTTAACAGCTCCTCTTCTACGTATGTTTGCGTCTTTCTTCTCAAGTTCAATTTGAATGTAACTTTCATTATTGTCGGGACACAAACACCTAAGATATTGTTAGTTTCTGTTTCTTCCTATTTTTTTTTAATATAGTTTTAAGAAATTTATATGTACAATCCTAATTAACACGATGAGCTAGTCAACGTCAATGCAACAGCAAGACTACATAGGTAGGTGGTGCATGAGTGCGGTTTATATATCTTGTCGACATAACTTATAATATCATTATTGTTAAATCATTTACCTACCATTGGTCAGCTAATATTCATGTTAAGCAGCGTTCTGATGTAACAAACATTATGAATATGTACCAATAACAACTCTATTATTTTCCCAATTATTCGGTATGAAAATAAACAGTTCATTCACGAACCCAAAAAAAAGGGAGTATATAGTAGGTTATTGTAATCTCAGCACTTTCTGAGGTAATCCTTTGATGCATTGGAAGAAAACGCAAAGGTCAAAATTTAAGTTATGTTTGTCCATATCCAATTATTGTGAATTTTTCAAATTAATATAATCTCATTTTGTCTAATTCAAGAAGGTGGAACCATGAAAGGCGTTTATTTTAAGCTTAAAGTAATATAAATTTTGCAACAATCAAAAGCATAGACCTAATGTTTGTCCAATTCCAAGGATTTGTACACGTACTGGTATGGGAAAGCAGCCAAAACTTGAACAAATCATTGACCTGGAACACTCAAAAATTGCTGCCGTATTATCCACAAACATCGATCTCAAAAATTTTTGATGGAAAACCTAACTTAAATGATGAATTTATCTAACATGCCATACATACAGGGTTCCATATATCGCCATTGGCCCATCACACAGTTTCTTTTCCTTGAAATTTATAACTTTCCTCAGTAAGTTGGGTTCGTGACTCATATCTTGTCATTATCATGTAATCCAAGAATGAAAGAGGGAATGGAAATTACGTTGTCAATTCTAATCTCATTGATGTTGACTTTAACACAAACATTAGGACAAGAACGTGTAGCGCAACGGCTTTCCTTTGCCTTCTTATTTACAAATAATGTATAGGGTACAACGAGGATTGATTTTATCTCTCATCTAATTTATTTTGAGATGAGTTCATTAATATAGACCGTTTCAAGAAGGAGAACTGTTTAATTTCCCACTTTGACTTGGAACCTAATATTCCACGGCATAGTCTCCTTTTATCAGCTTTGCATGTTTGTGTGCATAATAGTTGAATCAAGGGGTCTCCTAAATGCAACTATTCCTATATAGAACACATGCCACTGTTTTTGTCCTTCTTGCTAGGTCAGATGGCCTTACATATGTTTGCTGGGAAACAAACACATCTTAAAACATAAATATGTGTACGGTTGAATCTATACCAACTTTAACAATCGTGGGTCAACACCTCGTGTTTAATTAGGTGATAGATATGTTATTTTGCGCGTTCCTCTATGTGGTTGAATTAGTATGCATAAAATGACAATAGATTGACAACTTAAAGCTAACTACTCTTCTTGTTTAGATACTATAGGTACGGGAGTACACACCTGAAAATTGAGGCCTTTCCCACCAAAGAATTTTGTCAAGAGAAAGTTCTAAACTGCATCCTTTTAGATGACTTTGGTCAAACTACTAACGGGTTTTGATCCCCTTGTGAAGGAATATGTGATTGGTCACTTAATTGGTTTCTGGATTTAATCGATTCAAATCCATCTCTTATGCAACTAGCCATGAGCATATTTTATGACAATTGACAAAGCCTGTATTGAAATAAAGAAACAGAGGTTATGTTTGCTTTCAGAATCAAAGTCAAAATATTAAATTTAGACTTTTAGTATGTAGAGCTATAATAAATTTATAGTACTATAATATCCTAGTCTCACTAAAATGCGAAATTTTAGGAGGTAAAAAATCTTACTTTTAATTAATAGAGATATTATTTTTGATATAATAAATAATTTATAATAATTAAGTAAAAACTGAAATGTTCACATTCTTTATTATTACAATAAGAACAAAGGTTCATAAAAAGTAATTAGATTTTAAAATTTTTATTTTGTATAGGAAACATGTTAAGAAATTAAATTGATAATTTCAATTTCAGTTACAAACTTCCATTAATTAACGTGAAAATGGTAATCCAGCTTAATATATAGGATAATTTGTTTATGATATCATCCTCTAATTTTCGTAACGTCGAATAAATTTGAAATCAAGAGCCTTACGAACTTTACCGATCTACAAGGTGGGTTTTGATGGCTAGTTGAACTCACAAGAGTCAAGACCGAGGCTAGCTATTAATTAATAAGCTCGTTAGAAGACAAGTGGTCTTTCCTCCTTACCAAAGGGCCATTCTTTCATGCATCAAAGTGGTCTCAATTCCCAAACAACGTAGATTTTACGGACTCTCAAGAAACTGTTCTTATGTATTAAATTCATAAACTGGTCACTAATTATCGAAACCTCGTATTATTGACGTTAAAACTGGTTATGCACACGTAACAACACAAAATACTTAAGACACGCAGATACGTATGTATTTGGGCGTTAAATCCGTATACAGTTTGCTGAATTAGTCATTTCTCGTGAACTTGACTTGACTCTTTTTAAGGGATGAAAATTAAAAAGAGAAGGTTTGAGCTCGGGAAGGGATTAGAGATTCTGGGCAAAATATTGGTCAACTATGTTTTTTTTATCCAGACGAGCACAGAAAATGCGAAATGATAATGCAGTTAATTACATTGACATGGGTTTTTGAGGCGGCGATTTCAAGAATGGCAGGCGTTTACCTTGAGAGAGAAGGGATTGGTGGAAGATGATGAAAATTGAGAAACTCCCACAGACTTTAATTCGAGTTCCCAAAGGCCAATTTTAGTGGTTGTTTAATATCTGATTCAATATGTCCATTTCCTTAAACTAATCAACCCCATTACCAGCTACTGTTATAAAGAATCATATCTTAATCAAGTCCCATCTCGATTAAACAATTCAATCCCATGTGAATGGCAGCTATTGCCTCGAATCTGGAATCTTGTGGGCACGTTTCTGCTTTCTTACAAGTCCATCTCCTCCAAGTTCAAGAACGTTGTTTCCCATTTTGCTTACTACATCCAAGAAGCTGCAAGGGTGACCCTGGCACATGCCGACTAGCTAACTACTTAAGTATATTTACATGGATTAAGACTTGCATTAAAGACTAAGCAAACGACAAAACGGCGAGTCCACGTGATTGAGGGTTATCAATGAGGAATCTCGTTTGAGTCGTTTCGCTTGGCATTTATCTACCTGCTAGATCCAATGTTAATTAACCTAGTTAGACGGAACACTATTCGTTGTTCAAAGTCTGGTTTCACATTTGAGTTTTTCTTCACTGCTCCCGCAAAGCTTGACTTCTTGTGTTCTGGTTGTAGATTCAAGAAGAAACAACTTGGGCTGGATTCCTTTTCTAATAAACTAAAAATAAAGATCCGATGAATTTCAATATTTTCTTGTGTCACTATATCAAAAACTAAACAAATATCATAATAAATTTAAAAACAAATTGCAGCAAGCGTATTTCATTAATTTTTTTTCAGCTTTCTATTAATTTGCTGTACAATATTTGTAATTTCAATCAAAATATTACAGTTTATTTTTTGGAGCTGATGTGACAGTTATTTATAATTATAATTTCACCAACTATAATTCTTTCAGTGTCTCGCAGCCACAATTTTGAATTCAGTTTGCTATTTAAAACTTTGATGATATATCCATAATCTGCATCTCACGAATATGATTTTCAGCTACAGTATACTCCGGTCAGAACATCTTAGGCAAATGTCGGGAGATTATATAGATCACCATTAGTCTCATTATATAGATCACTAATAAGATCTTAGGCTCTTTTCCTTTTTTGGAGAGATTGAGCTTTCAAATCGAATAATATATCAACGTTTTATAACTTATCTGCAGATTCCCCTGACCTTTATCTCAGACATAAGTGTCGTAAATGTGAGGTTTCATATATAGATGCGAAGGGCGCTATGTTCCTTGCTGAGATTGTGAGCCAGTTTATTTGCCCTGTTAAAAATAGTAAAAGGCACCCTAACCTTGTAGATACGATAAAGATTACTATAAATGTATGTAGATGCAATCATGCAGAACGCTGTTCTCTAGTAGGATAGGATTATTAGGTGAAGCGATAGGAACATTTTAACTAAATTTTGAGTAAAATTAATTTAAGAATTTGAATAGTTACTAATTAATTACAAGTGAGTAAGAAGGTTTTTTTTTAATTAGAGGAAAGTAGGCGGCTTATTATGCTGACTTTAATAGGTTCTGCGAGTTTAAATTTCAAATTCTTTATTAGTTTATTGTTAAATTTATACCCCATTTTGGGGTATGCACCGCAACTACTAGGTTGTTATTTTACCAAAAACAGAACAATTAGGTTGTTAATAAATTAATAGGATTGTTTGCCCAAACATAAGTTACCGAATTCATGATTGGAAACCTTGTTGTGCCTCTGATGTGATCATAGGTGTTGATAGAAATTTGTACTTTAAAAAGCTGTCATGTGTAGACAACAATTTATTAGTGGAACAAGAAGTACATTATTGTATGGTAAATTCTACAAACAACAATTGGAAGTTGAGCTCGATAATTAAAGTAAGTAGTCGTCATATAATTATCCGAGAGAGTGCATCGCTATTAACATATATCACTGTACGGACACAAAAATATATATCGAGACATAGCTTATGATGACTTTGAGGCAATGCATTACATATCTTCTGGTGTTATTAAATTTGCCGCAGTTACTTATATATTCTTTATCTAAGAGAAAGTGGCTTGGTTTTGAGTTTGATATGCTAATTAATTAATATAAAACAGACCTAAAGAGTGCTCGAGTACATATAATTGAGTATAGTTGAGCTGCCGAGACATAAACAAGAAAAGTAAGGATTAATAAACGGAATCAATTACTGGATAATGTTTTTTTTGTGCTTGAAGCAAGAAAAATATTTGCGAGTGTCACATATGTTGGGACTAATTATTTAGACGCTTAGTAAGAATTCTTCCAATCTTGTCGGAATGTATGTTAATAAAGTAACAAATCCTTATAAATCAGAAAGATCCACATCAAGGAATATAAAAGATTAAGCCTACCACAAAAGCAATTGTTTTAACTGTCTATCCTATTTCCTAAGGAAATAAATAATAATACGTTGGAGTTATTTATTTAATGGCTCCAAATCACTTAGCGTGAATTAAAGAATGTTTTCCCACAAGCAAGCCTATCCCGTCAATTAGTAATATCTACAAAACAAATTAACTTCACTTTTAGCTGCGGTTTGGTGAATGGTGGAAACCAGTACTATAGAAAACTATGGAATGGAGTCATCGATGGCTAAGATATTAACTACCTATGAAACTCGATTGGTTGTTTGCTACGTAATCTATATACTAATAAACTATGATTTGACATTATATATGTTGTGTTATGAATACCGACTGAGAGGATTGACAAATGACGTAAGGAGCTGTTCTCAGCCCATCTTAAAATGGGCTAAAACTCCTCAAAAATTCACAGCTAAAGGAATCCACATAGGAGGAAACAAAGAAGGGCCGAGGTGAGAATAGTGAGAGTTATTGTCACCATTATCCCTAGACCAATACTGGTGAATCATAATCGTATTATCATTTGGGGTTACCTCGAGCAATTTCTGTAGTCACTTGTTGATTTCAAGGAAAAGGAAATTTTTGATCAACTGTAAACTAAACTCATTAAATATGTTTATAACAAAGTGGGATTTTGGGACCTTAGATTCTCTAAAATGATTTGGTTTTGAGTGGGGCTTAAAGTAAGGGCATATGGAGTTGTAAACATACTAGACGCCGTATTGGTAGAGAAAACTTGTCCCAATTACGTGCCAGAAGCTTTGTATGTCTGCTTCTGACTCAATTTGGAGGCTGGAGAGTAACGTCACCACCGTTTGGATAGTTGTCTTTGTTTCTTATAAATCCTTTACATTTTTATGTTTAGTCAATATGAAATATTTTAATATTCATTCTCAAGTGTAATTAGGATTGGATATTCAGTTATCGTTTGACAGTGACACAACGGTAATTAGACTAGGTTGCTGAGACTGGACATCTAGATGGATACCGGGTAATTAATAATTTGGACCAAACCTGCTCTAATACTATATTAGAAATTTTAATATTTGTAGAGTGTAGAGTCTATTAAGAAGAATTGAGTTTGAGTTAACCATTATCAAAATGACTAGAACTAGTGATTTAGATATTTGATTCTTACCAGTTATGAACCTTTTAACATTTTCATGTTTAGTCAAAATGAGATACTCTAACAATATAGATGAAATTGTAATCTTATTCTAAATTATTCAACTGTTAAGTCAATATAAAAAATCTTTCAATAACTACAAGAAATATAAAAAAATGTGAAACCCTAATTTTTATTTTTGATAAATTTGATTTAAATGTTAAAACGTATTCAAATATAATTTAGTTCTAACCATCCTTTTTATTTTTATATTTATAAATGTTATTTGACGTATATAATAAATGATATATTTATCACTAATATCATTGATTTTCTTTGTTTTCAGTGTGAGTCACCTTAGATTGCATTAACGATTCCATTATGCTATTGGTTATGATGGATTAACGACGTGTTTACTTTTTTTTCCCGACCTAATCTTACCAATAAGTTCAATTATGAAATTGAAAACAATTGGAAGCTGAGAAAGAAATAATTTTATGTATATATTAACAGTGAAAAGTACAACTTTTTATACAGAAGTTCGTCAATCTAGTCGTATTCTAATGCCTATAAATTAGTATTTACTTCTATTAAATTAGTAACAAATTAATTATAAATAACATACAATATCTTCTTTCTTATTTTGTTTAATTGTCTTTAACACTTTCCTTCAAGTTAGAGTGTATATTGATTACACCTAACTTGCCAAGTATGTCCTCAAATTGTAATGCACTCAACACTTTAGTGAATAAATATATAACTTAACTGTTGGTTCTCACATATTCTTTTTTGATCAAACCTTCTGCAATCTTTTAATGAACAAGATGACATTCAAGTTTGATATGCTTTATTCGTTCATGGAAGATTAGATTTAAGGCAATGTGCTAGGAAACTTAGTTATCAAAAAATTATATGATTGGTCGACGATGTATGACTTCCAAATCCTCCAAGAAATTTTTTTTATCAAGTAATCTTACAACATGTGCCGGCCATAGAATGACATTCTATTTGGTGGTTGGTCGAGCTAACATGCTTTGGATATCTGTTTACTAGGAAATCGGTAATTGTGCCATAAATACAAAATATCTTATTACAGATCTTCTTGTATATTTGTAGTTTACTCAATTTGCATTACAAAAGGGAATTAATTAGAGTGTCTTTTTGGAGGATAGTAGAACACCTTATCCTGGCGTTTTCTTTATGTATCTCTGTCGCTGCATTTATTACTATCTCCAATATGCAAAGATGGAATGAGACAAAAATTTAGAGACAGAATAGAACAAAAATTGGAGACAGTGAGGTGTTTGATTGTGATGGACAGAACAGAAAAAACTGTCTTCGTCTCGAGAACGGAAATGTGTTTGGTTGCAGTGGATAGAACATAAAAATAGTGTCAATGACGAAAATACACCTGGAATTTAATATGACTGGAAATATGTAATTAATTGATTATTTTAAAACGAATGATTTGTTTAGTAAAAAAGTTAACAAATAATAATAATAACAATAACAATAAGAAATTAATTTCGTATAATAATAATAATAATAATAATAATAATAATAATAATAATAATAATAATGATAGAAGAAGAAGAGGAGGAAAATTAATAATAATAAGGAATTGAATAATCACAATAATAATAAGAAAATTAATTATGAATAGTAATGATAATAAAAAAATAATAAGAAAATTAAATTTGTATAATAATAATAAATAGAAAATTTATAACAATAATTAATAATAACAGTAATAGAAATAATTAATAATAATAATAATAATAATAATAAGATAATTAATTTCGTATAATAAAATTAATAATAAAAATAAAAATAATAATAGGTACAAAATTTATAATAATAATAATAATAATACGATAATTAATTTTGTATAATAAAATTAATAAAAATAGTAATATTAATAATAAAAAGAATAATAATAAGTAGAAAATTTATAACAATAATTAATAATAACAATAAGAATAATTAACATCATCATCAACAACAACAACAACAACAACAACAATAAAAACGATAACAACAGCAACAACAACAACAATAATAATACTAATAATTAATAATAATAATACTGATGATGATAATGATGATAGTGATGATGATGATGATGATGATAACAACAACAACAACAACAACAACAACAACAACAACAACAACAATAATAATAATAATAAGTTCAAAATTTATAATAATAATAACAAATAAATAATAATAATAATAATGATAATTAAAAATTTATAATAATTATTATTAATAATAAAATAATTAATAATAATAAGATAATTAATTTCGTATAATAAAATTAATAAAAAATAAAAATAATAATAGGTACAAAGTTTATAATAGTAATAATAATAATAATATGATAATCAATTTCGTATAATAAAATTAATAATATTAATAATAAAAAGAATAATAATAAGTAGAAAATTTACGACAATAATTAATAATAATAATAATAATGATGATGATGATGATGATGATGATGATGATGATGATGATGATGACGACGAGGATAACGACGACGACGATGATGATGATGATGATGATGATGAGTTTAATAATATAATTAAGAATAAAAAATTGTTTACGTCAGGGGAGGGCTATTTCTGACATTTCCTTATGTGTTTTGTTTTTGTCCTTGGGACAAGAAATCTTGTACCACAGTCTTGGAAGGAACAAAAATTTCGGTCCTTGTGCTCTAAAGATGGAACAAAAATGGGTGAAGACAGCAAGCAAACACTACGAGGCACAGAGCCTTTGTGTCCCTGTTGTTGTCCTCACAGCAACCAAACGTTATGTATATGTTGCTTCAAGATGAGGTGCATGTGATTTATCTATAAACTGACTTAAGATCTGCGTTGCATAAACTAGATCACGTCTAGTGATGATCAATTAAATCAATCTTCATATAATTTGTTTATAAGTTAATGGATCATTTAGAAGGCTTCCATAAGATTGTGTAGGAGTTAAGTTATGTTCCATATAAAAATTTGACTGTTTTAGCTTTAAAAAATCTAACATCTTTAAATATTTTACAATGCATATATTTTTTTGAGATAGGGAAATACCATTTAAGAACCATGCCAATTATATGCCTAAAAAGCATTTGTGCTAGCCAAGCAACAAGAACTACATTTTGTCTCTTTGATTTATAGAGTATTGATGCCTAGTAAAATTGCATCATTAACGTAAACAATGTTTGTTATGAAGATACTTTCATGGGTTAGGAAGAATAATGAATAGTCTATCTTTGATTATTGTAAACCAATACTCTTGAAGGATAAGGATAGTTTCAAAAACCATTTCCTCAAAGCTTGTTTCAAGCCATATAATGACTTGATAAGTTTGCATACTCGAGTCTCCCTCTTTTGTCTGAATTCAGGAGGTGGTGACATATAGAGTCCTTCATTAATATTGCTATACAAGAATGTATTATTAATGTCAAGTTGGTGGAGGTACCATCATTGATAGCAATAATACTAACTGGAGTACGTACATTGACCAACTTGGCAACATGGATGAAAGTCTTAGTGTAAGCAAGACCTTTAATATGAATATATAACTTAGCAATCAATTAAACTTTGTATTGTTTGATAGTTCCATCAGATTCATTTGCATCTAAGGAGTTCCTTGTCATAGGGTAGTGGGATGAGTGTCCATTTACTATTAACTTGGAGGGCTTGAATCTCAGTGGACATGGCATCACACCATAAAGGATCTTTTATAGCCTATAAAAACTATGAGGTTTTATTGTAGAGGCTAAGGAAGTAGTAAACGCTTTACAATAAGTGCATAATTTATCATAAGAAATGACCTGAGAGATTGTAAGGCATTCTTAAAGTGGTGACCATGTTATAGGTAGATGATGGCCTAGACCTAGATGAGAGGATGTCTTCTACATAAAAGTTTTGAAGGAAAATTAAGACTTTTGGTGGGTCTCTTGGAGTGATGTGACAAAATGGTAGATGGCAAATTAGGTAGAGATATATGAAGATGTACAAATATCATCAGGTTCATAATTCACAAGTAAAGTAGGTGCTATAGTGGTAGATATGTTAGATTGATTAGTTGTTTTTTATGGTAGGTAAAGTATGCTAGTGATAAGGCCATCGTAAAAAAGAATGTCTTTAGAGGTGGATCACTCTTAGTGATGATAGGTGTAACTCTATTTTGAAGAAAGTAACTAAGAAAAATGTAACGAATAAGAAGTTTTTCAAAATTTTATGGATTTTGGTCATGAATAGAAGTAAACACAAACTTTGAAATACTCATATTTGTGAGTAACTAGTTAATGAATTAGAAAGTAGTTCATAAGTTATTTTTTTCTTGTAAAATTGGTAAAAGTGTATGGGTTTATAAGGTATGCAGCTATTAAAATTATATCTCCTCTAAAGATTTTAAGAAGGTTAGTTTGAAAAGGCAAAGTTTGAATCATGTTTAACAAGTATCTATGTTTCAGTTCAACTACTCCATTTTTTTACAGAGTGTTAATATAATTAATCTGATGAATAATCCCCTTCGACAAATACTGATCATTAAATGTGAACTCATGGCCATTGCCACTATACACTATCTAAACTTTAGAAGAGAACTAGTTTTCAACCATATTAATAAAATTAATCGTGTATTTGAGTTTTTGATTTGTGAGTCCTTAGATAGACTCATGTGCATCTAGCAAAATCACGAATGATGTTAAGAAAATCACGAATGATGTAAAGTCCCTCTTGTTTAGTTTTTGTTCCAATAATCTTCCATGTTGGCCCCAAATTTCTTTCTGATGAATAAGAATGAATTTTGTCAAATGAGAGGTCTTTATGAAAGTTTGTGGAGTTCATTATTATGATGATGTAAGAAAGATTATATGATATA
>JAOTAX010000197.1:32044723-32058482 GCA_025629825.1 Erythroxylum guanchezii
TTGAATGTAGAAAAACGTTTCTTTTATTAAGATAATAATTATTAAAAGTAGGACGAAGTACATAGACAAACGTAAGATGAAGCGAAAACTAAGACGAAGCGGTTGAATGTAGAAAAGCGTTTCCCAGATGTTTTCCTGGTCTTGATCAAGGCGCTTATATCCTCATATCCAAGTCCACACTCACTCAGGTTTGAGTTATAGAATTCAACCACTTCAATATCGTCTTTTATTTCCGCGGGATGAATCAGAATGGCATTGTTCCGAGATGTTATCGTCGTCTTGATCAACGCGTTTTTCCAAATGTTGAATAAAACCGTAAGGCATCTGTACACAAAATAAAACCTGCAGGAAAGGAGAAGTTAACAAAGCTGGACAAAAACTCCAAATGTTGAACAAAACCGTAGGCCATCCATGCTGAACGAAAAACGAAAAAAAGGAAAACTTATCACAGCTGCAGAGAAACAAAAGCAAAAACAAAAACTTACCAAAGTCGAAAGAGAAACTCCAAACGTTGAATAACAGAAAGCTGAAGAGAAACTCTAAACGTTGAACAAAACAAAACTGGAGAGAAACTCCAAATGTTGAACAAAACCGCAGGCCATCTGTACACACAATAAAACCTGGATAAAAGTCAAAGGAAAAAACGTAAAGCCAAAAAGGAAAACAAAATCAAGCAAAAACGAAAACTTACCACACCTACCGAAGAGAAACTACAACACCTGCAGAGAAACAAAAGAAAAAACGAGAACTTAACAACACAAAGAAAAAAAGGACAAAAAATAAAGGAAAAAGGAAAAAGGAAAACTTATCACAGCTGCAAAGAAACAAAAGAAAAAACGAAAACTTACCAAAGCCGAACGAGAAACTCGATACCACACCTGCCGGAGAGAAACTGCAACACCTGCAGAGAAACAAAAGAAAAAACTGAGAACTTAACAACACAAAGACAAAAAGGACAACAAATAAAGGAAAAAGGAAAACCTATCACAGCTGTAGAGAAACAAAAGAAAAAATGAAAACTTACCAAAGCCGAAAGAGAAACACCTGCCGGAGAGAAACTGCAACACTTGCAGAGAAACAAAAGAAAAAACCCAAAACTTAACAACACAAAGAAGACAAAAAGGACAAAAAATAAAGGAAAAAGGAAAACTTATCACAGCTGCAGAGAAACAAAAGAAAAAACGAAAATTTATCAAAGTAGAAAGAGAAATATCGGCCGGAGAGAAACTACAACACCTGCAAAGAAACAAAAGAAAAAATGAGAACTTAACAACACAAAGACAAAAAGGACAAAAAATAAAGGAAAAAAGAAAACTTATCGCAGCTGTAGAGAAATAAAAGCAAAAACGAAAACTTACCAAAGCCAAAAGAAAAACTCCAACCATCCGTGTTGAACAAAACTGTAGGCCATCTATACACACAATAAAACCTGGATGAATGAAAGTCGAAGGGAAAAACGCAAAGCCAAAAAAGAAAACAAAATCAAATAAAAACAAAAACTTACCAGACCTGCAGAGAAACAAACAACGACGACGATGACGTCCAAGAAAAAAATTGAAAGAGAAGCAGAACACGTCCAGCGCCAACAGAGAAAACTTTGCAGAGGAAGGCAACGGCGGAGGGCTAAGGAAAGGGAGAGAAAACTTTGCAGAACTGTTCGAGGCAAAGTAATTGCGAAACTCTAGGGAGAGTAAAAGAGAAAGCTTTGAGGCACAACATTCAATGACCAGATAAAATGGACGAACGGGATGGATTAACAAAGGCACAACATTCAATGACTACATAAAATGGACGAACAAGATGAAATGCTCGGCACAACATTCTATGAACAGATATAAACCGTCAGATTGAGATGGACAAATGGACGAACGAGATGAATTGCGTGATCACAACATTCTATAGCTAGCCGTCATATTAAATGGACGAGCGGGATAGATTGCGTGGTCGTCCTTTCCAACTCGTTCTTAGTATATATACTTAATAAAGGGTCACAAAATTAAGATCTGATGCTCAATAAGACGAAGATGTATAAGATGTATTAATATGCCTATTAACTATGCTTTTGTTGTAGTTAACATGAATGAAACTCTCAACTCCAATGAATGCTTTCATGCGTGTTACATATGACTATGTTATTCCCATGCTTATTGCAGTCCCTCTCTTAAGACATAATAAAGGGTCACAAACTTCAGATCTGACGCTCAATAAGACTAAGACTTGAGATCTCATGCTCAATAAGACTAAGACTCATAGAAATTAGTTTTCATATATGATAAGATGTAGAGTCGTAAGCATACGATGTCACACTTGATAATATCTATAAATTTACCTTCTATCTGTCAAAGTACTTTACTTAAATGGGGAAAATATTTAGATTGTTGTCAGGAGATACGTATATATGCTTACTTCTGTTTACTAAACAGAACTCCCGATACTATGGGTTTTTAACTTCTTTTGTTGCATTAGAACAAAAATTCCCTTAAAATGGAAATCATGCTCTTCATAACGATTATTCAAACTCACACCCAGCGTGAATACGATGAGGGAAAAAAGAGTGAAAACAGAACATTAAAAACAGCCGAAATCACACCTGTAAGAACAGTACCAGTACGTGAACCTACACCCAAGGATATCGCCTGAACCCTACCTGTAAATGACGACACAAATCTCCTGTTAAGTGACAACAGAACATTACACCAACAGAAGAAGGCAACGTAAGTGACGTACAACACCTGTAAGTGAACGCTTGATGTACGTGAATGCTACACCACCAACTTAACGTGAACTTACTCTACACCAAAAGCTTAGCACTTGTTCATAGCCTCCAAAGCATCATCTGAAACAACCAAGGAAAGTTGAAAAGTCTTATATTTTGGCGCCTTTTACGTCTCTCATAAGCTTTATTAATGTTATTTTTTTCTCCAATGTTATAAAAAGCGTAAAACTTTTCCTTCAATATATATATATATATATATTCATAAACGGAAAAGTACAAAACACATTACTTGACTAATTTAAGGAGGCTAATCCCAGCTATATCCTCGAGGAGGATCGAGAGACACCCCAAGGGTGCATTTACAAAATGGTAATCCCTAAATCAAAATTTACAGCAAAATTGGCGAGTCAATCGGCACTCCTATTTCCTTCCCTGTAGGTATGGCGAAGTAGAACTATCCAGTTGCGATTGAGTAACTCGTTGATGCCCATGATGATAGGATTGAGAGACGTCGTGCGCTTGGCGGAGTCAGATAGAATACTTGACACTACTTGAGAGTTTAATTCTAATTCCACCCTACGATATCCGAGGTCCCAAGCCAAATTCACGCCAGAGAAAACACCCCATGGTTCAGCAGCTAGCAAGGAACACCAATCAAGATTCTGGACAAAGCCTCCAAGCCAAGCACCGGCACTGTCGCGAATAAGACCTCCCTCTGAGGCCGAAGAGGGTGAGCTTTTGCACGCCTCGTCACTGTTTAATTTCACCCATCCAAGGATCGGTTTACACCAGCCAATAAATTGCTCATGCTGAGGTCGGTAGCCAGGAATTATTCTGCCTTGCCAAACCGAAGCTTTTTGTATCTGATGAACATAGTCCAGAACATTGTAAGCTGGGGAAATCGGCCAAGAGGGTTGCGCGTCAAAGAGTGCCCTGTTCCTCCAGGTTCACAAGAACCAACAAGCGGTGCCGAAGATAAGTGATCAATCGAGTCCACAAACCAGGCAATGCAGTTGAAGATTCGTGTGGGGCCAATCATTAATTGTTATTATTTTGGAAAAAAGTTACCCATTTCAGTTTGATTTGGCTTGATTCAGCCCGAGTCCGATCCAATCTCATTTAAATTTTAAAATTTTTAAAAATTATGTTATTTTTTATTTCTAAAAAACAAATAATATTTATAATTGAATTTGTTTATAGTCGATTATATTCGGGCTCAAGTAGGACTTGGACCTAAGTGCGTCTGAGTTCGAGGCTACTTATTGTAACTCTTAATTATTGTTTAAAGTCACAACGTATTAAATTGTTGCTTATAAGAAATTTTATAGCAACAACATTTTAATTTTGTTGTCTTTTAAAATATATGGCTACAAATTACTATTAGCATTACGTATTAATATTACTAACGGCCACGCTTTAAAAACCGTTGCATTATATTAGTTTTAATTAACACATTTTTAAACCATTGCAAATATATCGTTGCTTAAAGCACTTTGTGCGGTAATGAGTGCTCTTTATTTAACTAAATATTAAATATTTTATGAGAGGACCAAATACATTAGTGTTAGTATTATTTTGTTTGATATATAATTTATTATGGTGATATTATTATGAACGAAATTAGTATTATAGACAATTTACCAAATATGATGGTCAAGTCTCATGAAATTTTAAAGTCCAAGGATAAATTTAGTTAGAATTTTTAAGATTTGAGAACCCTATGTGAAGCGTATTTGAAGAGGAGGAATCTATGTCAAGACATTATGTAATTCAAGTGTAGAGATCTCATGACTACTAAATTCAACGTGTTTGACCGGTACTTTAGTATTTTCTTAGTTTCAAACATTTTAACGTGGGAAGTGAGGTCTACCTTACATATTCGAGTGTCATTTTATAATTTTACTTTTAGGTCGTCAAATACGTTTTCAAACTGTACACGTTTTCTTCGTTTTTTTGTCAATTTAAATACCACCAGGCTTGCATTTACTCGACAACCAATTCATAAGCTTAGGAGGTTTCGAAATCTTATTGGCCAACATGGAAAGGACTATCTCTAATCGAATGCCTCCATTATCATAACATGCATGTTCTCCTTTTTCTTTTTGACAGCGAAAAGCATAAAGTTTACAGTAACAATATGATGATTGGTGAGTCACTATAACCTATATCATTGTGTTTTCCATCTTGTTAGAATCTTATTGCGCATATACAGTATGAATATTTTAATTGGGAGAACAACGGTGTTCGCCTAATGATATTGAACATATTTTATCTCAGTAATTTGGATTTGAATATAGGAAACTCGAATATTTGTCGATAACGATACAAGTGTTTTGAACCCTCCCTACTAACCATTCATAGAACCAGGTGAATTTAAAATGTCCAAACCTGCGTCCACTACTCTGTCTTGCATTGGAAAACATTATCTGATCTTCACAATTCAACTTCTGATAAACTCAAGTGCCCAATCAATTGCATCAGGCCAATCATCATGCTCCAACAGGGCTGCTAGTTAAGTAGGATCGCTTCATTCCTTCTTGGAAGGCAGACAAAGCATGAACCTCCAACTCTATTGCATCTGTAAATGGCAAAACAAAATTAGCGACCACATTGTAACCCCCCGTTACGACAACCTAGCTAAGCAAGCCGCGTTAGTGTTCTTGTCAGTACCAATTGCTATCATATCCTGGCATGTGATATTTTAAACCATGATTTGATGCCATGTGATTGGGCAACCAGGGGACCGTAGATTCCTACTATGAGGGATACTGAACCTTAATCGAAGACCATCGTTACCAATACCACCCCTTTTATCATCATCACCATTAGCTTTACCGGATCCCTAATAGACATTTGAGAAAAATCACGAGCAATGTCAACCTTTAAGAACAGTTTACAATCCCCAACATCAATAAATTCTCCCCAATCAACCGATTATCAAAGGGCATTCACCACGTGACTGTGTTTATTTGATAGAACTGATTAATAAATGCGTCGCAGATATAATTATGGTGTAGGGAAAGAAGCGACAAACCTTACAATGCATTTCTGTTGATACTTTTAGTTAATTTAAACTCATTTATACATATTTGAAACATCGGACTAATTCAATGTATTAAATATAGTAAAATATTCTAGTGAAAAATCAAGGGCAAATTTGCATGTTCAGGACCTTCAAGATCTCATGCATGGGGTCGATTTCCAGCTTCGCATGTACATTCAATGCTGTGTGTCGCTTGCATCCAAAATATGCATGATCCTAACTTCCTTTAATCTTATCTTGTTTCGATGTCTTGTTTATTTTTCCTCTTCCTATTGAGTACCTACAACTGTAATTCGTCTACAGCTGGGTGTGATCGTTATTTGGATACACCCGACGTAGGAATAGAGGATTGATTACAAACTACCAAGAACTTGGAGGTCCGTGTGACACAAAAATGATGGTACAGACAACTGCAAATAGAAATCACCATTGTTCATAGTTTGGATTTATTTCAGCCAAATTCCTAGTAGCACATTCAGCAATTACTTGATGGGATGATTACTTCAGCCAATTCTTAAAAGGGTGTCAAATTGCAGTGACTAAGTCAAATGTCAAAGAAGAAAGGATATTATATGTAACATAAAGCCAAAAAGAAATTCGTGTATATAATTCTGTTTGCTTCAAGAGAGATTTCATGTCGGGTAAATCCCAGTTGCTTTCTTCTTTACACCGGCATGCAAGTCCAGTTAACATTAATTAACGATCAGTCGCATTGCCACAATCATAAGGTAGCGAACTAGGTACTTAACAAAAATGTTTCCATTATTTTCCAATTTTTGCGTGGACCTTATTATGTTAATGGCATTGTATTCAGTTTGCTAAATCCAATTCAACTGCCAAAAATCAACCTTTTCCAGTTTCAATAGACTAATTGGCCCAACGGTTGACTTTTTCAACAAAGACCGTGTAATACTAAAGTCCCTTGAACTCGTCGAATTTATTAGGACTTCACTAAAATAATTCTATTCAATGCATGTAGGTTTTCTCCATCACTCGCAAAAAAAAAAATATCTATTTTCTTTTTTAAGAGAAATTTGTAATCACTTTTTTTAAAGGACTTATTCAATTAAACTTTAAGATGCACACAATCTTTTATAAATCGTGTGATTTGAATAATCTAAATATTTTATTTTTATACTTTTATATGTGAATTAAAAGATAGCTTTTAGTTTTTCTATTAGGGCCAAGCCAAAAATATTAGTATATCAAATGTATCTAATACTACTGGAAAATAAATTATAGAATTAGAAAATGTGTTTATTAGGATTTAAATTAAAATTATTAGCTTTTTATTCCTTTTTTGTTTCAAAGAATATTGTTTACTTTTCGACTCTTTGGTGCTCTCCTTTATCCTTATCACTAAGTGCCTGTTTGGTTCGGCTTTTAGAAGCTTCAAAAGTACTTTTTTTCACCGCAAAAGTCATTTTAAGGAAAAAATGATTGTTTTGCTGAAAATTAAAAAGTACTTTTACAGTAGAAATAGCTTTTTTAAAAGCCAAAATACAACTTTTTCGGGTAGACAAATTGCGTCACTGCCGTAAATAAACAATTCACGACTCTTTCGTTTCTTCTTTTTAACGTCTCTTTCGTTTCTTCTCTTTCTTCTGTTCCTCACCAACTCACGATACTCACAAGTTAGTTATCCTCTTCATATTTGTTGTTGGTCTGCATTTAATACGCAGGCCTCGATGTCTGCGTGTCAAGGTCTGCGCTGCGTTCGTTACGCAGACATTCATCTGCGTTAAACATAGACGTCTCTACGTTTAATGCAAACTTCATTTATCTAATTATTATCAATTAATTTTATGTAATTGTTATCAATTAATTTTATGTAATAACATTGTGATTTCATATTGTCCGATATCAACATTGAATGCAGAAAGAGAAAAGGAGAGGCGTTACTTGTTGCTGTTGAGGTAAGCTTAATATTTTTTTTGTGTTCTAAATTTTCTGAAACTGAGCATATGTTGGTATGTTGGTATATTTACTCTTAATAATTAAATGCTTCTTTATTTATTTATTTTTTAATTTGGAATGTAGGAAAATATTATTTGGTAGATGCAAGACATCCTTACATGCAAGGTTATTCAGGACCATACAAATGTGAAAGGTATCATCTTCCTGATTTTCGACACGCTGGTCAACCAAGAGGAAAGAAAGAAATATTCAATCATGAGCATTCTTCTTTAACATGCACAACCGAAAGAACATTTGGCGTTTGGAAAAATAGGTGGAAAATTTTACGTCAAATGCCAAGTTTTCCTTTTCCAAAGCAAGTTAAAATTGTAAGTGCTTCAATGGCCATTCACAATTTTATAAGGTTAAATGCTCAAAAGGATGAAGAGTTTTCTCCCTATGATGAAATGATGAATTACTTCCTACAAATGAATAAATCAATGAAAATGAAGACGTTGAAGCAAATCATTTAGACAAGCCACAGAATAACGAGATGAATGATGCAAGGGAACATATTGCAAATCTTCTTGTATTAAGTTAAAATGCATAGTTTATTATGCATTTAACATTTTCAACTTGAATATTTATTTTGGGATTATAATATTATTTAACTTTTTTACATGTTTTAAGATTTATTTTTCATATTAATTTTATTTCCTACAAAAAAATGAGACATCTCTTTAAATTATTTCCTACAAGATGGTTATCTAAAATTTCCTACAAGATGGTTATCTAAGAATTAAGTAACCGTAAATATAATATATTGTACTTTACATATTGTTTAGTATACTTTAAATATTATTTAGCATAAAAAATTTTATTATAAAATAAAATATAGTTAAATTTAATAAAAGTACTTTTTATTTTTATATTGCCAAACAGTATACTGTATAAAGCTCTTTTAAAAAAGCTGTTTTTTTAATTGACAGTCAAACAGTCAACTGGCTTTTTAAAAAAGCTCTACTAACAAAAGCTCATCCAAACAAGCTCTAAGAGTTCGTTTTAAAATTAATTCAAATTGGCAAGGAAGTTCAAATTTGCATAAATGATGTTATTTGAATTGATGGAAACTAAATTGGAAAGTAAAAATTCGTCAATTTTTGTGTCTTTTGAAATATTGGTTGACCAATTCTACAACAAAACCAAATGACAAGCTTTTCTAGAAGAAAAATATACTTGTTAACCAACTAGCTCTGCAAGGCTCAGATATTGGTATATTATATGTACAAATTATCTTTTGAATAAAAATAAAATTTGTGTTATTGGTTTAGTCCTATTTTATAGATGTTCACTTGACCAATTCTACTAAATCTAGACTCTAGATGTCTTAGCTATCTCACTAGATCAAAAGGAACAGAATAAAATTTTATCCTTTTGAGATTTAAAGATAAGTTTGAGAGACAAAAGTTGCATAGGATAAGAAATCATGATGATATAAGAGTTTTAGTGTCCAAACAACTTTCATCAACTATAATTTTATTAAAAGTTTGACTTCTAGAATTTGTCTAGGAATAGTATTGGTATATATGTATGTATGTGTGTATATATATATATATATATATATCAAATTGTACTCAATTCTAGAGGAGGTTGTTAAATGAGGTCTTTTAAGAGAGCTTTAGATAAAACTAAGAGCTAGATTAGCTATTTATGTGTATATATATATATATATATATATATATATACTCAATTCTAGAGGAGGTTGTTAAATGAAGTCTTTTAAGAGAGCTTTAGATAAAACTAAAGAGCTAGATTAGCTATAGTTATCTTGTGAGGTGTTCTCGAGTGAGAGAGTTCGAAATATTTATCATTTGTATCTTGCTATTTGATTTAGTGAATTTTAATGTTGATTTGTCTGATGGCTTTTACCTCTACACTAGAGGTTTTAAAAGTTAAAATCATGTGTTCGTAATCTTTTAGTCATTTTTTTTTGAAAAAGGGAAAATAGTATAAATATAGAAAAAAAAATTACAAGGTCATCAAAAGGGAAAACCCGTTATATACAACACAGAAGAAAAGCCAGCAGTAAAAATTCATCTACCACATCAAAAAGAGCCTAAATAAAACCCCCATCTAGCAACTATAGTCGTAAGGCTTGACAAACATTAGAGCTACAAGGAACTTTCTTAGTCAAAACTAATGCCCGAACGTCAGACATAATTAAGCAGATCAAACTCTCCTTCGTAGAAGAGGTGCTCTGGAAGTGTCGAGAGTTGCGCTTGCGCCAAAGAGAATATAAACAAACCCTTAAAACAATAACTTGGACCATTCTGTTGGAACCTGCAGTAGAAGACAAATAACTAGTGAGAGTCATAAGTTCGGACCCAGGATCCGTCCAACAGCAGAAGCCACAAACAGCTCTCTAAATAGAGTAGGTAAAAGGGCACTCGAAAAAAAAATTAACACAAGATTCCATTTGAAGGGAACACATCGGGCAAGAAGGATCCATTTGCACATAAGGAATACGATCAGCAGTCGAAAGTTTATTCTGAATAGCTAACCAGAAAATAAAAGAGATTCGGGGCGTAAGAAGATGGCTCCAAACCGTGGGAGCCCAAGGAACAGGGGGTCGGCACTGACGCAAATTATTGCAAATGAAGCGATTAGTCAACTTATGCAGTGGAGTCCCCTTCCAAAAGAAAGTGTCAGATTCTTGAGGAGTGATTTATTATTTATGGAGTGATCTTGGAGATCTTGTGAGTGTTATTACTTGCAACCCCAATAAGGGTTTTAGAGCTTAACAAGGGTATCAATATCTTCAATCACGTATCCCAAAAGACAGATCCTTTTAACTTGTGGAAGAAGTTAAAGATCTTTATAAGAGGAAGATCACTCATAATAATGCCTCCTTGATTAAAATGCTTGTAACACTAAATTCGAAAACTAGGAAATTAATGACAGAGTATCTTGGTGATTTTCAGGACATCATTAATAAGTTGATCACTGTGAAGCTTGTCCTTAATGATGAATTACAAACATTGTTCTTATTGAATTCTTTGCTGAACAGTTAGGAAACTTTAACTATGACTATTTACAACTCTTCTCTGAATGATGTGCTTTCTTTGGACGTGATCAAAGAGAGTATGTTCAATAAAAAGATTAGGAGAAAGGAGATCGATGTCGAAAATGTGCAAGCTCTTGTGGTCGAAATTAGAAGAGTTGTTGATAGTCATAGTTGACATCGACTAATTACTCGATATGGAGACAAATAATGGAAGATCTCATGTATTGCAAGGATCTTTATGATTCAATCGATGTGAAAAAAGCGTAAAAGATGATGTCTCATTTAAACCAGAGAAGATGGCAGACAAAGAGTGGGAGAACATGAAGCGAAAGACCTTAGGAACTATTAAATAGTGGATTGATATAGTATCTTCAATCACGTATCCCAAAAGATAGATCCTTTTAAGTTGTAAAAGAAGTTAAAGGTCTTTATAAGAGGAAGATCACGCATAACAATGTCTCCTTGATTAAAACACTTGTAAACCTAAAGTTCAAAACTTGTAAATCAATTTCAGAGTATCTCGGTGATTTTTAGGACATCATCAATAAGTTGATCACTATGAATCTTGTCCTTAATGATGAATTACAAGCATTGTTCCTATTGAATTCTTTGCTGAATAGTTAGGAAACTTTAACTATGACTTTCAACAACTCTTCTCTTAATGATGTGCTTTCTTTAGGCGTGATTAAAGAGAGTATGGTCAATAAAAAGATTAGGAGAAAGGAGATCGTTGTAGACAATGTGCAAGCTCTTGTGGTTAAAAATAGAATACTTGTTTATAGTCATAGTTGACGTTGATTAATTATCGATATGGAGATAAATAATGGAATATCTCACCTGTTGTAAGGATCTTTGTGATTCAATCGATGCAAAAAAAAAGTGTAAAAGATGATGTCTCATCTAAACTAGAGAAGATGGCAAACAAAGAGTGGGAGAACATGAAGTGAAAGACCTTAGGAACTATTAAATAGTGAATTAATACAGTATCTTTAATCACATATCCCAAAAGATAGATCCTTTTGAGTTGTGGAAGAAGTTAGAGGTCTTTAAAAGAGTAAGATCACTCTTAACAATGCCTCCTTGATTCAAACGCTTGTAAACCTGAAGTTAAAAACTAGGAAATCAATGTTAGAGTATCTCTGTGATTTTCAGGACATCATCAATAAGTTGATCACTATGAATCCTGTCCTTGATGATGAATTACAAGCATTGCTCCTATTGAATTCTTTGTTGAATAGTTAGTAAACTTTAACTATGACTATCAACAACTCTTCTCTTATTGATGTGCTTTCTTTAGATGTAATCAAAGAAAGTATGGTCAATCAAAAGATTAGGAGAAAGGAGATCGATGCCGTCAACGTACAAGCTCTTATGTTCGAAAATAGAAGAGTTGTTGATAGCCATAGTTGACTTCGACTAATTACTTGATATTAAGACAAGTAATGGAAGATCTCACATATTGCAAGGATCTTTATTATTCAATCGATGTGAAAAAAATTGTAAAAAAAGATGTCTCATCTAAACTGGAGAAGATGGCAAACAAGGAGTGGGAGAACATGAAGCAAAAAACCTTAAGAAATATGAAATAGTGGATTGATACAGTATTTTCAATCACGTATCCTAAAAGATAGATCCTTTTGAGTTATGGAAGAAGTTAGAGGTCTTTATAAGAGTAGGATCACTCATAACAATGCCTCCTTGATTAAAACGCTTGTAAACCTGAAGTTGAAAACTAGGAAATCAATGTCGAACTATCTCGGTGATTTTTAGGACATCATCAATAAGTTGATCACTATGAAGCTTGTCCTTGATGATGAATTACAAGCATTGTTCTTATTGAATTATTTGCTGAATAGTTAGGAAACTTTAACTATGACTATCAACAACTCTTCTCTGGATGTTATGCTTTCTTTGGACATGATCAAAGAGAGCGTGTTCAATAAAAAGATCAGGAGAAAGGACATCGATGTGGACAACGTGCAAGCTCTTATGGTCAAAAATAAAGGCAGAAGTGTTAAAGGGCAAGGCAAGTCAAAGAACATGTTGAAGTCAAGAGATGGTAAGGAGACCAAAACATGTCATTACTGCACTAATCCTAGTCATATAAACAAGTTCTGCTACAAGTAGAAGAGAGATGAAAAGGGAAGACAACCAGGAGGATGGGGACGACAACAAAACTACAACAATGTCATCAATCAAAAATGATGAAGTGACATTGAATTGTGCGACCAGTGAATATCTCTATGTTAGTCACTCATATTTGGAGTCTCTTATTTATACAGAAGCATCTTATCATTGTGTTCCAGAGTGCTTCACCAACTATAAGGGTGATGATTTTGAAAGCGTAAAGAAAGGCAAAATCAAAGTTTTGTTTGCATCATTGACATGGGAGAAATCTGAGTTCAAACCAAATTTAAGTGCATGTTGACCTTAAGAAGTGTGCGAAACATTTCAAACTTGTATCTTAATTTTTTATCCGTGAATATGCTTAACTGTTGGAACCCCACCCTGGTGAGGCACGTGTCTAACGTCCTACGTGACACCTGGACGCGCATCCCACGAGGGAGGAATTCCTCACCACAGAAAAAATCTCAAAATTGAACTTCGTTCACTTACTCCCGAATGGATTTACCCTAATCTTCCTCAATGGAATTGGTCTACTTAGGGCCCACAATTAAATCCGTTACTAAGTTAAAAGCAAATTTCATGACTCTAGATGAATTTGAATCGAAACTCTCCGCAATTGGATCTCTATAAATCGAATATGTGCAGTATCTCTACACAATTGACTCACTTAAATTTAAACCAAAGTTCTCAACTCAAACCTAAAAATTTTAAATTTTGCATAAAAGGGTTAGAAAATTTGTTTAGAAAACCAACGCTTCAAAAACCGGGTCAAACGGAGGTCAAACGAATAAGTTATAAACTAAAGAGTGAACTTTATTGTTTTAAAAACACAGAATTTCAAAATGTCATAACTTTTTGCCTAGAACTCGAAATTGTGCAAACTTGATGTCAAAAGAAAACTGAACGAAAACTC
>JAOTAX010000197.1:32058582-32070326 GCA_025629825.1 Erythroxylum guanchezii
CATGTAACACAACGTACTACATTCACTGCCAATTCCTCATCTAATAATTCTAACGTCCAATCAAAGTTCGGGGTCCACAATAAGCATGAAATGCACTTTTTAATTTCTCAGTAACTTCTCATATACACTATTATAGCCTTAACATAAGTAACGGGATGTTACATCAGCAATCCCTATGTTCTCTAGACTAGCATTATTAATTGGAATCTAGACACAAAGATGAGGTTTGAAACAGATCTTTAGATCTTCAAATTAGCTTTTAGCTACTTAGTCTTTGGTTTATGGGATTAAAGAAACTAAAGAATCTTCACTGATAATGTCATTACCAAAGAAAGCCTTTTATAAGCTATAAATGGCAGCTGAATTAGAGTACACATCTTTGTCTACAAGATGAAACACTCATTCAACCAACAACAGCTTACTAAGTGAGGAATTAATTAACACTTTCTTGCTATACATAAGATTATTAGAGTCCTTTTTTCACAAACCAATCTTTTGGTTTCTTGTAACACTTGATATTCATCCTTATTGGATGCTCTTGTATTCATTAAGAACACTATTGTTTAGCCTTTTATGGCACAAATATATTCATTATTTTGAAAAAAAAGATCAAAGCCCAACAAATACTTCTTTCAGAAATAACAGGAGAACTTTCTTATAGTGAAAAAAAAAAAGTCAACCATCATAGCATGGAAAGAATTATGTTTGACAATTTAAACTGTATTAGTTAAAATGCTGATAAATCAAATGATGGTGACGAAGCTCAAGATAAGGAAAGTTTGTGATAAATTAAAACATTCAGAAAAATGAAAAGAAAAGTAGACTCCACGTTGCATTTGGGTGACTGTCATTCTAAATATTTCGTTACCTAACAAGCCTTATGATAAAACTTCTACTATCAAAATGCCCTGTCGTCCCAAAAAATGATAATGATTTCTAGAAAAGAAGATAAGGAACTCTTATCTCAAAAAAGAAAACGAAACAAATAGATATATGAAAAACAAAGGTTTAGGTAACTCACCCTCGTGAAGACATGATAGTTTGAAAGGAAAACATTAAAAAGATAAGAAAAGGAGGGAGAGGAAGATCAATTAAGCGTACTGGCTAATTAGTTAGCACAGCAACAATTTTAAGTTGTCTGAATTAAGTTGTTAAGAAAAAAAAAACTTGCAAATTTAAGTTCTTTCCTTAATTTTGATAAGAATTAAAAGATAATTTTACTAGTAAATGTGATTTAATGTTATTCTTTTTCAAATTTTTAACAATTATAATATTTTCAATAGTTTAAAAAATAATTGCTGGAACGAAATTTGATTACAGGCTGAGATGGAACGTTTTGCTAATTTGAATAGAGCACGAGCTTTTTTAAAGTGTACATTTTTGTTACACAAAATCTCAATCTTGAGATAAAGTAACAGGATATAAGCTGTCTGTCTTAGTAATCAAACCCTCACTTGTGTAAAACTTGGAGATTGCATGCATGTCCTTCCCCTTATTTCACTTGAGATTGTCGGTCTTTCCCCTGTGGTTTTAGGCAAGAGGATAGGCTTTCACTCACCTGCAACTACTTCCTTCTTTCTCCAGCTGTCTGAAATGATACAATAACTCCCACATCCTCCATATCTACTTCTTGTCCATTTTTTACAGATGGGAAGAAGCTTAGACATAATCATGATGTACCCACATGACCCAATCTTGTAGAGTTCACGGTAGGTTGTGTGCAATGTGTGCGTGCGTATGAACGTACGAGAGAGAGAAAAAGAGGATAATCGTAGTTGTACTCAATCACATGCGGATCTTAGCCCATGATATAAACATAGATTCAATGGCAAAATCTCAAGAGTAGTAATTAATTTAAACTACAAACACACGCTACTTTAAACATATTTAATTATCAGCTTTACGTGTGATTAAAGCTTGCAATCACAATACCAATTTCGGGAAATGCTTCCAGCCAATTATATGTCTGAGTTTCGATTACGTACAGAAGTGCTTAAACATAGTAGCTTTAACTAGTTCAAGGAAAAGGATCGAAATGGCAATTGAGTAATACTTAAAAGAGTTCAGGTAATTTCATTTTCGTACACTGAACTTATTGGAAGTATAGGTTCAAGGGACCCAGTTGGCCAACTCATTTACAAAGACTTATCACTTAATGCATCAAAGAGATATGAGTCCATTCCTTTTTTATTGTATAAAGAACATATCATAGCAGTTAGAGACCAAACTTGCAAGCCAAACCAGCCTCGGAGAGGACACGCCCGAGGCCGAAAGGCCAAAACATTACTTTGCTTTCTACTTACGTTATAATCTTAGCTATACACTTTTTACACCCACCGCTTGATCTATAGTGGTAATCATTCATGGCATCCTGATTGTGATCCAGTGGCGCCTTGGGGCATGATCTAACTGTTTGGACGAGATCACAAAATCCTCTGTCTAACTCAACTTGCAATAGATATATTAGCACCTAATCTCAATGATTTTATTTCAGTTCAAGTGCTTCAGTTATCAATAATTAGTAAATCCACTCTCAAAGTAAAAAATTATGAAAAAGAAATTTAAATTAAGTTTGGTACCTCAAAAAGTAGCTACAACAATATATAATTTAAGAAATAGAATCAGTGGTCTCACACTCTCACCATCTCCTTTTATGCATTAGAGACTAGAAATGATATCCTTGATATAATAAAGTAATGGATACGTAGCGACCTGAACTAATGCTGTAGTTGCATGTAAAAGCCTTGTGGGTCTCGTCTTGCGTTCACATGTACCCAGTTTGACCAATTTGTGTCTAAATGCTTAAATTACGGTAACACGGCCAAAATCTTCTGACCGAGTAAACACGGGGATCCCTGACCAAGTCCTCCTCAGAAGGTCCTACCAGAAAACGTGGAGTAGAAGGCCATGCGCTCTATTAGAAAACCACGTATGGAATCTAGTCTAAATTCAAAAGTTAAAAACTAGTCGACGGTGAAAATATGCCTCGAGCGTCTCACGGAGAGATGTGCGGCGCCGCTGTATGGAATCCGCTCCCAACCCAAACACACTGCAAGACTGTTTTCCAATTTACCACCGAAGAGTCTTTTAACAGTCAAAAAAGCAAGAAACTGTGGTTTGGGCAGCATTTATGACAAGGGGTCCCGCAAATGATCGACGTCTGAGCTGTCATCCAACGTGTCCATGTTTGGTACATTACCCCTACAACATGCTGCAATACCGTATGTCCCGTATCTATGTGCTTCGCGGAGAAATGGAATTAGAATAATTATAAAATTTTTTCATTTGTTTTTTAAAAGATTATATCACTAAAATTTTATAAAATAATTAACATATAAATTATAATCAAGCATGAGTTGAAAGAATTTTGCAACTATTACATAGAAGATTAGGCAAGGAGTACTAATTTCATTAGAGTTTATGTTTATGTATAGTAAGTCTTAAACATTTTAGTAATTTAATTAAAATTAAATTCTAATTTAAATTAAACTTTAATTTAAATTATAAATAATTTTAGTTAAATACCAGTTTTGCCTAAATAAGGTCAAATATATCACTTTGATCCTTATCCATTAAATATCTCATATTTAATCATTAAGTTTCTCAAACTTTACAATAAAGTTTAACTTGATTAAAATATATTTCCTCTCTTCAACCCATTCTTTATGTGTGACCTATTATATTATCAAATATCTTGGCAATAAATATAAACTATAACCTTAAATCATATTTAGGGTTAAATAAATTAAACTCATTTAATTTATCTTTAATTATCTAATTAAACAATCTATATTTATAAATTGAGAGTGACGTATAGCAACACATCATGACTATCCAAATATTTAGGAATGTCAAAATAATTTTGACTAACTTTTACATGCATGATCTTTCTGTATAATTCACTCATTTCATCATACAAAGTTTTAATAGATATTAAATATGGAATTAATGTTTACTTTATTTTGAGTCAAAACATATTAGTTTTCCATCATTAGCTATTGATTCAATTAATGATATTTGTAACATATTTACAAAATGTCATTTTACCTTGACCAAGGTTTTTCCCGATTAATACCAATCAAGAATAATAAAACATTCTTCCTAATTATCTTAGGATGATGAATCATATTTTGATCACTCAATTACTTTCACATAATTACTGCTACATTCAATGACTATCGACTTAGTTAACCTTAACTAGCATAAGTCATAAGTAATATCAAAGCATAACAATCCTTATACAAGACAACTTTTGAGACCATAAATCAAAAGATTACTTATAAAATCATCACAATGAGAATTTTCATAGACATACAAGTAATGTTCCCAATGGATTTCTCACGTAAGGTCAGTTTAGTGAACTTATTCTCTAACAAGCACTCACACATTTATTTAAATACCTCCAACTTTAGCCTATAGGATCGACTACTTCCTTCAAAAAGAAAAACATAACGTGTGCTAGTTTTTATGTTCTATTAATGCCTAGTCTTAATAGGACAATAATTATGAATAATTTAGGGATAATACATAAATATAATATGAATCTCATAATTATAATCTCATCATAATTCCATTGCAATGTATAATTATTCTATAGACTTTGTCCTATGCATCTAAATATATACAAGATAAAGAATACATTAAACTTATTTTGTTACTAAACTACAATTTAATTGAATGGTTGTAGGAACAAACCATCAAACTCCTACTTACACTAAGCCAATCATTTAAGTATGTTATAATAAATAATCATATGACTATCATGCTACTACTGGGATAATGACTTAATGAGAGAATTCTACAAGATTCTCTATAGTAAGCACTTGCTTAAATCTTATAACTTGCATCTTAATTATGATTATAATTTAGAAAAAATTGCCTAAATACATCCTTGGATCTTTGGTGAGATCGTAGCTCCTTTTACATGCCCAATGACTCTAATGTTCTACAGTACATTACTATCTTAAACAATACAAGGAACTATATCAAGTTCAGTAAAGAACTTATTAATCCAATTACTCATTTCCACTAAATGAAAAATATATTATGACTTAATTAGCAAGCATTGGTATGTTGGAACTTTTCTAATCTTGAATGATATTGTTCCAAGTAGACCTTAAATTGGATTTGCTTCTAAAGTTAAAATATCCATATAACCTTAAACTCAAATATTAACTCATACATAGAATAATGGATAACCTCAATGCTTCATAAGTATCAAATATTTCAAATACTAAATATATTTAATACATTATCTATGTACTTAGATTTAGAATACGTGAACAAATTCTAGTCTATCTCTATAGATCTAGGTCCCAGAATTAAGTTGTTATCTTTTCATATCAAATAAGAGTTGTACTTATCAACAATTGAAAATATGAATTATGGTTTTCTATGAGCAATATATCTCTACATAATCCCACTGAAGAGGACAATTATACTTCCACTAACCTTCTTGCAGACATGATAAATTCATAATCATATCTAAAACATATCTAAAACAAACTCTTTGAATTCATCATGTAAATTGAATTTTTCAATGTCTCGTATCCTTTTAATTATACATCAAATGTATCAACAAAGACATTAGTTCCAATCGGATATATTGTCATGAGATTTGAACTTTTCTAATTTCATCTTATTCCCACTACTTATCTGGGAGAACCATTATCTTATAAGTGTTTATTGAAATAAACAATTTATTCAATAGGTCTGTAAGATTATATTCAACCTTTTGGATATCTTGTAACATTTTATTATCCAATTTAGTTCTAAACTTAGTAAAGAATACATGCTTCAACTCTTTCAAAGACTTAGCATTTCATGTGAAATCTTGCTAATTGATTTAATTGTAGCTATTGAAGTTAAGTCCTTGTACTAGGCTTAACTATAAAAGAAATAATATTGTATCATACAATATTTGTTATTGTATATTCCTCTAGAATTTTATTGTGAAGGTATTCACTAGAGAATCTCCAAAATTTTAAAAATTTCCACTTCAATCTCATTGAAGTACTTTAGCATTCCCAATGCTTAATTTCTACTTAAATTTAAATTATTTAAGCTTTTCAAAATATTTAAATCAATATTTCATTTAACACTTATGACTATATCATAAAGTCGTTAGTAATCTAATGAAATACATATATCATCATTTTATGAATTGTTATTTCATCCAATACATCATATTTATAAATTTAACAATTCAATATCATCATCTTCCTTTCATTAAAAGTTGATTTCATTATTCTTCAACTGAACAAGTTTTACAAGTTTCATATGATTTATAATCAAAAGGATACATATATTCTTGTTTGCAACTTTATAATTCTCATTATGTCGATTTAACCAACATGGCATAAAAGGATAGTCTCGGTTATTCAAATTTTTATTCTTTCCATTTATGTTAAGCATAAGTCTCCTTTGATCTAACACATCTAAACTATTTGCATAAAATTCGATTAACTACTTTCACTCAACAATCTATTTGTTATCGTGCATTCAACATTATAATCATTTTAAATCTGAAATCAGTATCATATACTCATAAGCATAAACTAGAAATACATATGATCTTTATTATATTGTGTATAGGCAAGAAAAGTCATGCAATCATTTCTTCTAATGATAACTATTTTCATTCTATATCAAATTTCTTTCATTGTAGTCCGCAATTATGCTTTTAATAGGTTAAATTGAATGAAACAAATTTATCAGGGTATTGTACCTTTCAATTCAACTTCATACAACCACTTGCATCTTACTATCATGATTTTGACATACATCTTACATCTCATCAAAGTTCATGAGACATTAGTCAACTCAAAATGTCAGTACATTTTTGTCATTCATATGATTTTGATATATATTTTTAAAACTTTAACACCAAATTCTCAATAAAAATTAATAGCAAAATTGCATAACGGACATACAACTTTTCCTATTAAACTTTAAGAACTCTTCTTAAACATAACCTTTATCCAAGAAATTTGGTTCACTAACTTAGTATCAAGTTATACTAAATCAGATATATTTCACTCATAACAAAATATAAATGTAAGAAAAGTAAGTAATTGATTATATACTATGCCTACCAAATGAGATTAGGAATTTAACCATGTATTTGATTATTCTCATTATTTTATTTGAAATAATAGGCCTCATTACTAATCGGAAAGATTACTCTAGTCTCTTTAGTAGGCTAGGATCCTATTCAAAATTAGTTAATAAATCGAGAAAATTATTATTAATAAATAAAGAAACAATTTCTAAATAAATAGAATAATGATCTCTAAATAGATAAAATCAGAAAATTTAATTTATTCAATCAAATTGAAATAAAAAATTTAATTAAGAAACACTTTTGTTAATTACTTAAGAAAATAATTTTCTTAATTTTAAAAAGTCTAATTAGTTAATTTTAATCTAATTGAAACTAATTAATTCTGATTTTAGAAACTACTTTTTAAATTTTAATTAAAAATCAATAAATTATTCATCTTAATCATATTAAATAAAATAATTACTTTAATTTTGAAATTGAATTTTACTTTTTAGACAATTTTAAAATTTTTGTTTCGTAATATGTCGTGGAATACTTTATTCCAAATTAAAGGTAACTTTATTTATCTTTGGATTACTTTAATCTAATAGACAAACATACCTTATTCCAATACTAGAATAAGTTTATCTTTATTTCCAAACAACTCCTGTCCACATTACAAAACACTTATTAGTTTAGTCCTATAATAAGCTTATTCCATACCTTGTATAAGATTTTTCACGTAGCCAAAAACACCCTTTCTTCTAAGAGAACCCTAGAATCATAAAGATACAACCTTAGCCACCACTTCTCAAAGTTATCGCAACTCAACCATCGTCAGTCTCCATGTCCGGCCGGACGCAACCAGGTGCCGCTAGTGGAACACCAGTTGTGCCACTTTCTGTAGCAGCTGCTGCCTCCACTTGTGTGCAACAAAACACAGTGGAAGCCTCCTGTTGCGTAGCACGACCCATAGCCTGAGGCTGTGTGACATTTGCAGCTTTCGCCACGAGCTTTGACACTCCCATACGTGTGGTAGCCTACCTAGTTGCTATGTCATCTTCTCAGCTTCTCCACCTGCTACCCCGTCGACTCTCCAGTCACACTTTGCCAAGGACCAACTACTGGCCAGTCTTATTCAAGCCGACAGTCAAGGTCCACAAACACCTCAACTAAAAACAATAGTATTTCAGCTACAGATAACTCCCAACGCCATTAGCCGTAAATTAGCTACAAAAAAATTTCCGGCAGCCAAAAACCAACTTTGGTTTTTCATAAATTTTGGGTTCATTATTGTTTATAGGTGTCTAATGCTTAATGAAAATGTTTTATATATTGTTTATAAGTTAAACAATTTCAATTCAATTCCAAATTGAATTACAGGGTTTTAAGATTTCTAATATGAACTTTTTAGATTTTTAGGTTTGTAATATGAACTTTTCATATATTAGTATTCATATTTAAGACGTAGACATTTTGCTATTCAATTTAAAATTTATAATCAATAATAATCAAATTATAGAATTAAAGTCGGCCTTGATACCAGTGTTGAAAATTTGGCTAGGATATGATCCTATTGTGTAGCGAAATAATTATAAATTTTTTTTGTTTGTTTTCTTGAAAGCCAATTTCACTAAAAATTTTAAAAATGATTAACACATAAATCATAATAAAGTATGAATCTTAATTTATATCTTATTCTGAAGTTTGATTCTTTTTCTTGTCGTATCCTTCAAATTGTTTCCTAAGTGGGCTCATCTCAATTACTATAGCTACACAAGTGTCTGACTTCTGATGGTACCCACAAATGAGTTAAGAAAACTCTACAATTGTTGTAAAGAGGGTTAGGTAAGGAGTGTTAACTCTATTAGAACTTAAGCCTATTTATAATGCATTTTAGATATTTTACTAATTTAACTAAATTTTAATTAACATTACAAATAATTATAATTAAATATCAGTTATGCCTAAATAAGATCCAATATCTCATATTGATCTTTATTTATTAAATATCTCATATTTAATTGTAAGGTTTCTTAAACTTTACAATGAAATTCAACTTGATTAAAATATATTTACTCTCTTTAACCCATTCTTTATATGTGACTATTAGGTTCCTAAATATATTGGCAATGGATATAAATTATAACCCTAAATCATATTTAGGATTAAATAAATTAAACTTATTTAATTTATCTTTAGTTCTCTAATTAAACAATTTATATTCGTAAATCAAAATTAACGTCTAATAATACATAATGTGTAGCACCCCACTCTCGCAATGACCCGAACCCGACATCGATGGTGATATCCAAGTTTGTGCCCCACGAGGGTGGTGTGCTAAAGCACTCTATCATTCGGAAATCGGTACACTTTTTTTAAAAATTAATAACATATTTTTGCAGAAATCTACATCCAATGTAGGCCCACATTCATTCATAAACATTTTCACTTAACGCAAGTTTCGATAGCCATTCGAGCGCTTTCACAAATACAAAACACCAGAGTTATTTTGAAATTCAAATCTATACAAGAGTTTGCGGAATATACAACTCAATGCAAAATAAAGAAATGCAATGCAGAGGCGAACTGATCCCGACCTCTATCCTTCACTTAAATGTTGTAAGTATATTCCTGTTTGTTCTAACGGGGCATTCTTCTGAGTCCTGAAAAATATTTACAAAATTTGGGTGAGTTTTGCGAACTCAGCGAGTGACCACCATCGATGGCTCACCCAATCACATAACATATATGTCACACATCATACTTTATTTCACATTTCACATTATTGCACATTCACTACACTTAATCATTCATATTATGCATATGCAATGCACATGAGACTCACTTTTCATTTGTTACTTTGTTGTGACCAAGTGCCTTAACTATCCCGTATCCAGTGGATACTGGGCTCATTGATAACTGTCCCGTATAGGGCTCATCAAACGTTGAGCCTGAGGCTCTGAATCACTTTTGAGCTCGAGGCTCTTTTTCAGACATTGAGCTTTAAGCTCTAATCATTGGCTACTCTGGCCACAACTGTCATTATATTCCATACATTCATGAAATGGAATGCGTCACTTATATTTGCATGCTCTTATTTAGTCATATTTACTTGTCATTGGACTGTAGTCCGGCATTCTATATGTAGTTGCAAATTTACGCTTTTACTTGCATGCAATTGCACATTCAGAAAACATTTAGCAATCACTTCATTATCTCATACATATAACATAATCATCGGACCTTCTGTCCGGCATCCAACACAATTAATCACACTCATATAAGCATTCAGTAATCAATTTATACTAAATGAAACAAAGCAAACAATGAAGTGAGATCATCTCGATCTACTCACAGTACGCTCCAAAATAGCAATTGCTTCCGAATTCTGGAACACCTGTATGCGGACACTTGACTTGCACAGCCCATTTATGCAAAACACCCATTTCACATTCATCAATAATTGCACACGGATAATAAATGGACTATGTACAATGCATGCTTAATTACAATCCCGGGTATATGTTCGAAAACACATATTATGTTCATTCCCATTTCAAAATTCATAAATGTCTAATTGAACTTAGACTTACACTTCATTAGTACATGATCAATCTAAATGATCCTTTCAATCTTTACCCTTTTTATAAGTCTAGCTTATTCATAAGCTTACACTTCAAGAACACTTGGTTACTCTATATCATAAACTCAATTTCTCATCATCTCTTTTCTAACCTCCCATGATCTCATAATATCCAATTCCCCTTCATAGCTTAGCAATTTAAACATATGTATACATTTAGGCATATTGCCCATTTACACAATAACCATAAATATTTTACCCACCTAGTTTGCTTGCCAAAACTCCAAGTCACAATTATCTTTCCCCTTGTTCTCGGGTAGGATTATTTTGATTTCCTAAAACAAACCAAATCTTCATTCAATAGGAATCCACTTAAAAATCCCATAACGTAAAATCACTAAAATTGATTCTAGAAAATTTAAACCCAAACATTTTCTAAACGCCATAAACTAGAATCCTTCCAAAAATCCAAAAGAGTCAAAAAGATATTACCTTGATTCTTCACCAAATGAAGAGATCTTTAGCTCAAAAGGAAGCTCTTTTTTTCCTCTTCCTTTTTCTCTTCTTAAACAGCTTCAAATCTCTTTTGAAGGCTAAGGAAATTAAAACCCTAGCTTGTTTTCTCTTCTTTCTCTCTCTTTCATTCTTTTTCATGTTTTCTCTCTCTCTTTTCTCTTTTCTCATCCACACATTTTGTTCTCTGGAATCTTCTCATTCACGTTTTTTTTCTTTATTTATAAGCAAGACAACACTTCTTCTTCCAATTATGCCCTCAATGAGTCCAAAAAGTCCATCTTATCCTTCCTTATAAGCTTATATTCTCTTAAACTTAAGTGTCTTGCCAAAAATAACCTTAAACATTCTAATCTAAACACTGTCTTCTATAAAGTATTCCCCGTTGTTTTAAGTTTCTAAAGCTTCCAAAATCATTCAATTTGGTTTAGTGATTCAAAAGATATACTTCAACAATTTTTGGACTGCTTTTGTCCAAAACAGTATACTATGCACAACTTTCATCTGAATTCTAAACATCTTAGAAACTGAATTAGATTCCAATTTCTTCATACCATTTGTAGCTCCATGTCTCTAGTTTGTCACAAATCAAAAATCATCTCA
>JAOTAX010000197.1:32070426-32101998 GCA_025629825.1 Erythroxylum guanchezii
ATTATTATTATTATTATTATTATTATTATTATTATTATTATTATTATTATTATTATATGTTCTATGTTTTTATTAGATTTACAATTAATTTGTGTAGAATTAATATCTAAAATCTATATTCATATAAGAATATTCAACGAAATACTAAGATATATAATATTCATACCCTTATTTTTTTTTTAAAGTCATGTTTTCATAAGTCATTTTACACATAAACAGCTAATACTAAATATCTAATTTTACCAAGCATCAAATGACAAGTAGCTAATGCAATCAGCTAATATAATCAGTTATCAGCTAACAGCTAATACAATTAGCTAATTGCCAAATAGAGCCTTTGAGTCTGGAACTCAAAATTTAATGTACAAAAACCAATTGTACCCTTTAAGTTGAAGCCATTGTCCTTATGCTTTGCGACGGAGAACAGTAAACTCTGTAAAATGACAGGAAGAAAAATAGAGTATTGTATGGGAGTAAATTTCATTACCAATTTTCCTGTTCTGTTCACGTCAAATCAAGGAGACAAAAAAGCCTTGAATCTGTATGCAACTTTTGTAAACCGTCATAACGAGAAAAGAGCATTTACAAGGAAAATGTTTTACTATCTTCATAATTATACATTGTTAGACTCCCATAAGCTGCATACAACTTTCATGTAGTTATTGATAACAACTTTCTTTTTTTTGGCAATAATTATTAATCTTAGGCTATATTAAGTATCTATCATTAATTTAAAATTGAGAAAGGAAAAAAAGAAATACTCACTATTATTATTATTATTATTATTATTATTATTATTATTATTATTATTATTATTATTATTATATTTATTATTATATTTATAATTTTAATTTTAATTTTTGTAAAATTAAATATCTAAATTTAAAATTATCTCCTTATAAGTTATTTTAGACATAAATAATTAATAATAATAACTAATTTTATCAAATATTTTTAATAAATAATTGATATTATTTACTGATCAAATAAGATGATATAATCTACTTTCAGTTAATCGTTAATAGAATTAACTATTAATTAATATGGTCCTAACTTATATTCATCGACAAAAGTAACTGTTCCTAATTGTGCACGTTAGTGATGGGTGGCAATGGAAACTGCCACGTAAGAATTCGGTAACAGGGCGAATGTGTTTTCTGAGATGCCTGCACATGGCGATAAGGCTGAGCTGGAGGTTAGGGGCCCCACATGGTACGTTTTCTAGGAATTATGCTTTGAGTTGACATTGGTTTGATGTTCGACACGTGTCACTGGCTTAACAATTCGGAAAGCTCGAATTGTTTTGAATGAGCGCCCGAAGGCGGCATACGCCTACCGCATACTGCGTACATAACAAGTCCAAAGGCGTGCTTCCATGACTCCGGCTTCTTCATGCGCGCCATTTCATGCCCGACCAATTAAATACTTCCACGTGATGTCACTTGGCCTTTTTCATATGACTAATTTGCCCCTCAGATTTAGAACAGAAAAAGTTGACGTACAATGGTTTTTCTATGTTTAGGGTGCGGTGGTTAGTACATTCGGTAACAAATCATTAGACGAAATGACCTAAATAACCTATACGATCTTGAAAACAAGAAGGGTAAAGATGTAATAAAAAGAAATTAGTTATAAGTCCGGCAGAGATCAAAGGGACACATGAACATGCAAAGTGAAACCGGCGAGAGGAAGCCGATGAGGGTGGTTTGTTGTCACGTGCGTACGTCATAATTCTATTCGGTGAAACCTCAACTTAATAACCAAGTCATCTGCTTACTTTAACATAAGAAAACAGAATATTCCGGTCCCACGAGAATCCCACGTGGTCTCGCCCTTGCCGTTGGTAGGGAATCAATCGATCCCTCTCCCCCCATTTGCATCGAGTCGAATACACGCAAAGGGCTATCAACAAAATACTAACGTGGCAAATCCGAAGTGGACTCTTGAACAACCACCGCCTATGAGGATCAAGCAACTTGTGGCAAGCTAGTTCTCGCGTGGTCAATGATGATCACAATCAGAAAATGTCAACCCCTCTCCGCGTCAATCGTCATGCATGGGAAGGGATTAACATAATTTTCTGCTACATTTAATTTAAGATGCCCAGAAAACTACGATTAATATCATTTACATGTATGTATATTGCTTGAACATCTAACTAAGTCATTAAACATAATGATTAATAAGAATATGGAAGCTTGACTACATTTATAGCGATATTTATGTGGCAGTAAAAATGAGGGTGAGGTATTTCTAAAAAAAAAAAAATAGAGGGTGAGGCTCGGGCAGAAGGGGATCCTCTTTTAGGGCAGGCGTTACTCGCGCTGATCAGCCCATGTGACCCGCTTATGTTAATTAGGCGTGGTTTCGAAACTCGGAAAAGGAAATAGAGAAAAAGTAAATAATAAGAAAAGACCGGACCTAAACGGGTATAAAATAAATTTCAATAAACTAAAACGGAAATATATATAGAGGTGGAGAGACACAGGCAAAAGAGTTGAAGAACAGGGCGTGCTTTGAAACAGCAGAGAAAATAGGAGAGAGAGAGAGAGAGAGAGAGAGAGGGAGGGAGGTTAAGTTTGGGTGGTATTGTTGTTGTTGATGCGTTGTTAATAGCGATACGTTCCAGGGGAAGCGTAGAGAGATAAATTCCAGCATTTGGCATTGGTTTGATTGTTGTGGGCTTCCCTTGTTTTACAGCTTTCTCTGCTTCTTCCTCTGTTTCTTACGTCTCTTATTAAGTTTACCGCCCTCTGGGTTGTCTCCTACTGGTTTAAGGAGTCAACGCAGAAATTGGAAATAGAGTTAGTTCTTTCTCTTCTGAAACTCTCTGGTTTACGAGGAAGACAAATTAAGTAACAGCAATGGAGTGGAGTGCGTACATGGATGAGTATGAGAAGCTTGTCACAAGGATGACCACTCCCAGGTTCGCTTTTATCCTTCTGAATCTTTCAGTCTTCAGCTGTGATTTAGTCCGTAATCTGTTCCTTCTCAACCATCTTCGTGTATTTCTTTTCCAAGTCTTTTTGCCTCTTTGTTCTGGTTTCATTGGCTCTCCCGATTCATCACTTTTCTTATGGATCAATTTCTCTTAGGCTTTGTCTGGTACACTCAGAAAATTCTTGCTCAAAGGTCATCTTTCTTAGTTTCTCTGAAAATCTTTCTTCCGACCCAGATCGGATATCTTGTGATTCAAGTTATTCATGTTTTTAAATTTTGGCATTTTACCAAGATTCATGTACAAAAAAATTTTAAAATAGGTTCGATTTTCCTATTAAAATTTCATTCCAAATTATTTTTATTTTTTCAAAATTCTACACCATTTAGGAACACTCGCCAATCGCTTCCCTACATATATGGATGGATGTTTATTTTCAAATACGTACATATTTGTTTCAATTTTGAAAAATCAAAAGTTGATTTGTTACCCAGAGGGAAAATAATAATTACACCGACTTAACCTTGCTTTACTTTTTTCGGTGCAGGGTCGTCATTGATAATGCCGTTTGCCCCACAGCGACAATTGTCAAGGTAACCCTTCCACGAAACCATTTCCGACTTGATAGGTTTCATTCAATAGTTGACTTCTTCACCTAAAAGTTTGGCCATCATTTCTTGTCTCTGCTTATTATCAGGTTGATAGCGCTAGAAAACATGGAATTTTGCTCGAGGCAGTTCAAGTCCTCACCGATCTAAACCTGTTTATTAAGAAGGCTTACATTTCCTCTGACGGAAGATGGTTCATGGATGGTAATCTTTATTATCCGTTTTATGTTTCGAACTTGTTAGTTTTTTTAGAGTTCTCGGTTTATAACGTTGTTTTTATCTGTTGGGTATGCAGTGTTTCATGTGACTGATGTAATGGGGAAAAAATTGACGGATGAGAGCGTTATTAATTACATCGAACAGGTAGGCGTCATACAACGTATGCGTTTTTTAATGTAGACAAAGAGTTCGTTGTTTAAGTTTTAGGCGTAACTGATAATTTATGCTTCGGTATTTACAGTCATTAGGAAGCATCCATAATGGCAGGACCAAGAGTTATGATGGTCTAACGGCTTTAGAACTAACCGGCACTGACCGTGTTGGCCTTCTCTCGGAGGTATTTGCTGTACTAGCTGACCTACAGTGTAACGTGGTGGAGGCTAAAGTTTGGACTCACAATGGCCGGATTGCTTGCTTAATCCATGTAAATGACTGCAACTCCGGAACCCCAATTGAGGACTCGCAGCAGATTGATAGAATTGAGGCTCGGTTAAGGAATGTTCTAAAGGGGGATAACGATATCAGGAGTGCGAGAACTTCGGTTTCCATAGCAGTGACCCATACGGAAAGGAGGTTGCATCAAATGATGTTTGCTGATAGGGATTATGAGCGAAAGCCCATTTTGCAGCATTCTACGGAATCTCCTGCAGTGACCGTACAGAATTGGGTGGAGAGAGGCTATTCAATTGTGAATGTTCAATGCAAGGATCGGACAAAACTTTTATTTGATGTTGTTTGCACCTTGACAGACATGGAATATATTGTGTTCCATGCCACCATCAATACAGCGGGAGACAGTGCGTATCTGGTAAGATTAAGGTGCAATGTTTTAATTTTATGTGTATATTGGTACGTAGTTTTTTTTTTGGCGTGATGTTTGTTTAATACTTGGTGCAGGAATTTTACATTAGGCATACAGATGGGACCCCTATTAGCTCTGAACCTGAGAGACAACGATTAATTCTATGCTTACAAGCGGCAGTTATGAGAAGAGCATCTGAGGTAATTATTCTGTTGAGCATCGATTCCTTGCTGAATTAGTTGCTTATTCACTTGGTAGGCGTGTATCTTGCAAATGTTAACTGGAACGATATAATTCCATTTTCAGGGTGTGATGTTAGAATTGTGCGCATCGGATAGGCAGGGTCTATTGGCGGATGTGACGAGAACATTTCGTGAAAATAGCCTTAATGTGACAAGGGCTGAGATATCAACCAAGGCGGACATGGCTCTGAATGTATTCTATGTAACTGATGCAATTGGTAACCCGGCTGATCCTAAGTTAATTGAATCAATTCGACAAAAGATTGGACTGAGCAACTTGAAAGTGAAGGAATTGCCAGCACTGGATTACCAAGGAGAAGCAGAAAGAGAAAAGCAAGCCGTTGGGGTTGCTGGGGCAGTGTTATTATCACTTGGAAGCCTATTTAGAAGGAATCTATACAATTTGGGATTAATCAGATCATATTCTTAAAGGTGAAGGATAGAAAGAGGGAATTTGGGTTAGGGTGAAGATTGGTGCTGTGTTGGCATATTTTATTCTTTGCTTCGGGGTTGGCCTTGTGATCTGTACATAAAGGTGGAAGATATGGTGATGATAGTAAGTAGGTTGTAGTAGTTGGGTTTGGTTGGTTGAATAGATAGATAGAGACATAGATTGAGGGTTCCACCGTATTGATTTGGGGTACCGAAGGAGAAGTTGCATATCAGAAGCAAAAGTGTGTTGGTGGAAGGTTGTGAATTATTAAAAGTTTGTTGGTGCCTAATAGAAGTAAAAATTAGGGAAATCAAATCGATGGCCTTCATACGCGTCGCAACAGTTTGTACATAAACCATCTTTTAAATATATAAATTCTAATGGTTGACCTGATTATTTTTTCAAATGTGCTCCTTCCCTCATCCTTTCATTTGGAGGGACTAAAAAGATACACATTTGCAACAGTGTAAAAGTTACGAACAGACCGCTGTATATGCCTCTAGATTCTCGTTGATAATCTGAATCCAAACTCAAGAACGTTTATTTTAGGTGCCAGTTGGCAACAAACTGTAATATAAACAGCCGCAGTGAAGCTATTACGCTTTTGTTGCTAGTAATGATAATAGAGGGATTAAAAGGGCTGAAAGTCCAAAATTGCCGCGTGACTAGGGCGGTGGCTATCTACCACGAAAAGTTGACTTACTATGAGAGAGGAAACAAGTGCTTTCACGAATTCATGTTCTATGCTATAGTTTCAATTACCTAGTAATGGTAATACTTGAAAAGAAAGACAACTGTTTGGTCCCTTTTTTAAAAAAAATTTCTTTTATACATAATCTCTAGATCCATCCAGCAAATGGTTATAAATCTTTTTGTAGCTCTCCACTAAATGTCCCTACCTCTGTGACTTGTCAATAGAAGAAAGTTTAGGCAGCCAGCGTATTGCATCTATTGGGAATTTACCATTATTGTCTATTTCATTCTTGAAGCTGCTCATTTCCTGCATACACTTATTAACTTCATCCAATTTTAGAATGCTACATTTCACTAACTCGATTGCTTATTCAACACATACTATTTCTTATCTGGAATATCCTATCTTATATCCCCAACATCTCTAACATACTTCGCATGATCTTATTAAAAGGACTAAACTACTTGTTTCGGAGTGCCTCCATCGTATGAGACAAACCTAACTTATTCAGCTATAACTCATTGATTAGTTGGCAAAAAAGATCTGTGATAAAATACTCTTTGTCTCATTTCATTTAGAAGGAAAAAAGATAAATGAAATATCTTAAAATATAAAGATTGAAGAAGCTAACAGCAACACAAGATGGTCAAAATAACAAAAGCAAAGAAAGACAAATATCAAGAGTCAAGATTGCCACTTGCCTTTAAATTTGTTTCCCGACAATTAGTAAACAGCATCTTCCTGAACCCTGGTGCTTAAATTATGAGTTCTAATCAACCTTTTTATTCCATTAGAAAAATGACTTCAAATTTTAAGAACTCGTATTTAATGATTGTTTGAACAATGACAGCGTTATGATGGGTTTGGGGTGAATACGTGGGGCTACTATATAATGGCATTTTTTCAAATTCAATGCTAAGATAAATGGTCCATAAGTGCAATTCAAGTTATTTCGTCAGAATTAGACGTTCGAATTAGTAATTTTACAAGCACTTCTCTAAATATTGAAAATTGTTAATCCGAAACACCTTTATTTAATTTACTTCATTAAATACCTTATTTAAAATATGTATTTGTTATAATATTTTATACGTGAGAATTTATATAATATATATTATTAAATTTAATTTATTATTATTTCAAATATATAAATTATAGATTATTACATGTATTCAAATTTTTATTTAATTGCAATATATATTTTTTGGTTGTATATAGAAGAGTTGGTCCACACAAGAAGTAGAGACAGACAGAATTTTTTGAGTTATGGTGGCTAGGGAGTGGCAAGGTTTAGTGTGATACAACTAATAAATAAGCCAAGTACTTTGACACCAACCACCGTGGACGTGGGGTTAAAGGAGTTAAAGACAGACAGGTGAATTATCTGAGCTGTCTATGGTCGAGACTTGTGGTAAGAAAAGGAAGTAACACGCTCTGGTACAGAAGTCACATGTTCTGAACCTGAAAGATCTAATTTTGGCTCTACTTTTAATGCTCGTTGGTCCCTGCTAATTGATCTTGGTGAAGAAATCGTAACACACCAGCTGGTTTGCTTCGGGGATCAAAAAGCCTGTAAGCATTATTTTAAGGTTTTTTCTGCTGCGTTTGTGGTAAAAGTAAGTGTGTCTATGTGTGGATTTCTCTTGGTTTGACTGAGAAGTCTGGGATTGCTTAGAATCGCATGTTCTCAAACTAGACTTTCACTAATACCAAGATTGACGATTTTGGAATCGTTTTGAACAGTGCTGAAGGCTTTGTCGTGCACTAGGAATCCACATGTTGGTTCCGTCTACACGGCTTTTCTCAAGTCTCAACACTGGAATTTCAACCCCTCCTCATTTATATATTCCTATTATGTGGAATATTTTAGCAGATTTTTCCATTTTTACAGAATAGGCATATGCCTGAAATGATATTAATTTAGAAGATCACATGCATTACGGACTAAACAAAACGTTTATCTCGTATATGATTCGAATGCGTCCGTCCATACAAATACTGCATTACGCGTCGAGACACATAATATCCGATCCCTCTTTATGGCAAAGTGTGGCATATGTTAAGTTGTAAATCTTCTGCGAATCTAATTTTTCCCAGATCATTGGCCGAAAGAATCATGCTTAAAATGTAAAATATTATTAGGAGCAAAAGGCAAGAGAATCATAGTCATATAAAGTCCATTAAGTTTGAGATCACGCTAGTATTTTATAAATTTGAAGCAAGAGGCGAACCCTACTTGGTTGGCAGCTTGTAGCAACTTGATAAGAGCTAGACGTATTGGTTGGTGCCATTCAGCATATTTGAAAACTATCCTAGCTACTAGCATTTGTTCCAAGTATGGCAGGTTATTTTGTTCTACTTTTATAAGAGTCAGTTGGCCCTGCCAATCTCGATAGCTCCCATTTGTGACTTTAACAGCCAATTTAAGGCTTTTCAGTCCACACTATTATTCTTTTGACACTATTAAATTGATTCTTTTATTGAGAAGGGGGTTATCAGTTTAAGGCAGCACGTCAAAGAATAAAAGTGGGTCCAAAACTTTCCTAAAGTAGTATTTAACAGGAAAATATGAAATATTAGTTAACTTTTCGTTTAACGGGATAATTTGGGTTTGCTTTCGCATACTACTCCTTTCTAACCGAGCTTTATTTAGGCAAATTTATAATCAAAGTTGGTTAAACATATCATGATAATCTTCCTCCGACATTAAAGATCAAATATGAAAAACACTTGCTGAATTTGAGCCAAATCCCTAAATCGGCTTTATGACATTATTAGTAACATCTGAAAGATAAATTAGTAGGTGCATGGAGAGCATCACTTCCAACATAATAATGTTGTACTTCTATTTTCATACTATAATTTAAATGGAAAAAAAGAACTTTTAAGAAAAATATTATTATAATTTTTACTACAACATAAGGGACTTTGTACGACATTTTTTTAGCAATGAATTAAAAATCGTCACTAAAAATCAGTTGTCCAACATTTTGCGACATCTTTTAAAATTGTCGCTAAATGAATAAATTTTGTGACAGCTTAAAAATATCATCACCAAAAGACGAGCCTTTGGGTATGATTCTCTAAATTGTCTTAAAAAGTTATGCTTTTGGGAACAAATTGTGAAATCGTCGTCAAAAGTTTATGTTAAATATTTTATATCTAATGTATTTATTAGGAAAATTTTGATAAATTTTTGTGTGTGATAGTATTCTTATAAATAATAATGCTTAAGAGATAAGTTTTTAATGCTATGTGTACTTAATAATTATAAGGATAATTAAAATTGATATTTATATGATTTTTTATATTTTTCATTTGCCTTCTGTATAAATTTGTTTAGATAGCTAATGCATTCAAACTCTATACATTTGTTTAAATTTATGGATTTATACACAAATAATTCTTTACTAATACCTATTTTACATAGTACTACATCTCCATTCATACAAAAATTTCATAAAAATAAAATGGAGCATCTAAAAATTGTAAAATGTTTTCAAAGTTTTAAACATATTGGTGAAAAATACATAGTGGGTAATTTAAAATTTGAAAAGTAAATATATTTTAGACATAAAAAGATAATTATACCTAAAACTTTAATCTTAATAAGGTCAAAATATCATAAATTTAAGTTGACTACTATTCTTAATCATTAATATTTATTAACAATAAAATAATAATACATATAAATATTAAAATATGATAAGCAATATAATATAATGATATATGGTAAGTACTATAAGATGTTAATTAGAAGTTTAACAATTCTTACAGAGCAAATAATAAATAAAGTATCACGCCTAATTTTCTATTGAAAAGGAAAAGAAATAATTATTTTTTATTCCAAGTGACATTAGACTTGGTAGAAAAGGTAAAGGGGTTCCCAAAGTCTGGATTCCTAAAAGAGGCTCCTTGCATGTTCCAAGCCATTAATTGAAATAGTTAAAGATCTTAGCTTAGGGTCTGGTTTATTGATACCATCCTCCAACAACTTCTTTGCTTTAACTAAATTTGCAGAAAACAAAGTGAACGATTTCCTAGATGCAATATAGATGACGGTATTAGATGAACTGCATATACCATGCATTTCACCTAATGAGCAAATAGTATAAAACAATCAAACCTAAATCAAACGATATTAAGAACCCAAATTCGAACACATGCATACTCAATTGACAGACAAACTCCATCATCGTCACATTGAATATATATAGTTTTTGCAATTGATCACTGTTCCAAAACAACCGATTTCTCTAATTTTGTACAGACCATCGGGACGTCGCCACCGCTTCCATTTCCGTCTACGTTCTCTTAAAGATTCGAGGAAGCTTAATATAACATATAGTATATACAATTAGATGTTCATATAATAGCTTCCAAACAAATAATGGGATACAAATAATAAAGGATGAGAGTTAGTTTAGATGATACTAAAAACCTTGAAGAAGAAGATCGACTATAGAAGGCAATAGGTGATTAGTGTTTGATAACGAGATTTGTTCTTCATTAGGGAGAATTTTGCTACATTCCTTCCAACATAGCTCATGTCCACCATCAAAAACTAGTCGTCACATCGACATTCTGTGATGAATTAATGTTAACAGTTTTATTATGAAAAGTCAATAAAAGACTTCTTATTTGAATGTTCCAACATTCTAGCAATTTTAATTTTGTGATCTATCAAGTGAGACTACTTCATATGATAAGGTTAAGAAGTTTAAGTGTGTATGCACTATGTTTAGGAGATGCATAAACATCCCTAGTTAGCTCATTTGAGCCATAACCTTATTCTTTTGTTTTATAACTATATTACAATCCAAATTCTCTATTTAAACATCCTTACCTATTGTGCTATGGTTCAAAGAATTTTGGTTTATTGATATACGTATTCATAAAAAAAGTACCAAACAAAAGGAAAAGCAAGAAAGGCAGTAGCAAGAAAACTCAATGTGATGGGAATTTTTCTTCATATGAAGTAACTAACCATTCCCAAGTGAGTTGAATGAAATATTTGAATTTATACGTTTGTTACTTATATATGTTTTGATGCCTTGCTAATATTTATGGTTTTGACCATTTGACTTAGCACAGCCTCATGACATGTTGAAATAAAGTCCTTATGATGGATACATGTGTATACTATAAGTGGTACATATTTTGTGTAAAAGCAATCATATGGTAAATATGTATTTAAAAATTTGTTGCAGAAGTAGCCTTGATTCTCTAACAGGCCTTTCATCAAACAGTTAGCAGGGTTTCATTAAACAAACATGGAAGGTGGAAAAAAAAATCAACCCATACACATCTAACACAGAAACACAATTCACCATCTTCCAAAGCCAAACACAAAGAAGAACCTATGCACCATTTGCATGATAGAAAACCTACATAAACTCCAAAATGTAGCAGAAAAATAGAGCACAAGGGGTTCTTCGTAACAGAAAAAAAGAACAATATGTACCAACACAAGACATGACGTTTTTTCAACGGTGACAACCACAAGATAGGAGATGTCTACAAAAGAGAAGATGATGCTTCTTAGACGGATTACAAAGAGGAAATATAACTTCATTTTTGTGTTTAATAAGCTAGTAGAAAACGACATCATTTGTTGTTAACCTGAACAATGTTGTTTTCGATTAAGTCAAAAGAAATATAACATTTAGTGAGGATTCAAAAACCCGTCACCAAATGGTATCCCATTATCACTTGGCTTCACCTTTGGCTAACATTATATTTAATAGTAGGAATTTTTATATAATAAATAGAGAATTATGATTAAATAGAGTAATATATTGCATAAGTAAGATATGAAAATTTTATATATTATGTAATAATTCACAAATCATTATACTAGTTACAATTATTATCTATGCATTCATCTAACATTATATTAATTACCATATATAACAATAATAATAATAAATGTGGTGTTTTATATATCAATTACTTTAGATCTTTTATGTTTTCAAAGCTTTTGAATGTAATTTAAAAAGAAGTTAAATATCATCAATTACTAATTGATCAACATCATTGATCAAGTGAGTCTAAGAAATTTGGATAGATTAGGGTAGAATCTAAATACAATTAATTAATTATTTACGAATTAATTACTAATAAAAATCTAAAGTTTCGATATTTAATTACATTATTTAAGAAGATTTTCTTTTTGATTGATATTGATTCATTAAGGAATGTTGTTGACTTTAACAGAATGAAGATGTTGATTTTAAGATTGAAGATGATGAATGAACATTAAGTCTTTCATGTATCTAGAATTGAATTTCACATTACCATTTTATGATTTAAGCAATAGCTTATTATCTAAATGCTTGCCCATCACAAAATTTCACATTACCATTTTATGATTTAACCAATAGCTCATAATCTAAATGCTTGCCCATCACAAAATTTCTCTTGGCATTGGTATATTTCCATAAGTAAAACCAACTCTATAGCTATCATTAGACTCTCGTTTAAGCTCTAAACATTTTCATGCTCATCTTTATGAAATATCAACACCACAATCATCTTTATGATTATAAGAATTTGAGCTAGAGGGTACCTCATCATTATTATCTATAAAACATATTCTTTTCACTTCATTTATAGATTTCTCACTCTCTAAACTAGTAGTGTTATCCCATATGGTCCTAAGTGGTTTCTTCTTCTTCTTTAATTGTCTATCTCTCTTCTTCTTTACAAACTTTTTCAATTTATTTTTGAAGAAATTGATACAATTCATTATTTCTTAACTTAAGTGTGAGGAGTGATCTACTTAGCTCTTTCAATGATAAGGTACTGAAATCTATTACTTCTTTCATGCCTGCCACCTTTACCTTGCAAACCTCTGTAAAGACCTAATCAATTTTTTCATCAATTCAAGATTGTTATAAGTCTTAATAAGAACTTTGAAAAAATTATTAAAAAGAAGATATGATGAAACTATTAAACAAGCATATTATATTAAATACAAAATTGCCATTTTTGCAGGCCCTATTTTGTGTTGAAGAGCGTCCATAATCATCTAACCTCATCCTTCTTCTTTGCAGTTTGTGGTTGTCTGTCCGTCCAGGTAAGTCGTCCAACTATTTTCTATCATATGTTCTGCTTTAATAATACAAGTATTTTTGTTTGGTTTTATATGAATATAAAGGAGGACTTGGTTTTGTGTTGTCGTTTGGAATATTCTTAGAATCATTGATGAGTAGAATTATGAATAACATAAGTATCTACTGCATGTGGAATGACTTCATTCTCTTATAGATGGCCTTTGCATAATAAACCCCTAGTATGGTATATAGGCTAGAAACTTATGATGTAGCTCCGATGAGGCTTATCAGTGAAATATTTTATGAGCCTATGAGTCACAGCGAGTATACTCTTTCATACCTATACTTATTCCATCATATGCATATAGTAAATGTTTAAATTAGGTTGTTTCTATGTCTTAACTTTCTAATCGTGTAAATTTCATGTAATTTGCTTAAGTATTCTAGGAGTTATACCCAAAACACTATAGGCTCTTTAAAAGCAGGGACAACAACTAAAACTCAAATTCAAGCCAGAATTCAAAAACCTTAGAGGCAGAATCAAATTTTGATTCCTTCATTTATGTCTCTTGTTTATTCTCCAATTGGAATTATCCAATTTGAAGGTCTATAGGCCAAGATATGGCCAAATTACATAAGTCTGTTCAGTAGAACCTATCCATCCAATGAGGTACACATCCCAAATCAACTAACTTCGGTCTTATCATGCAAAAGCAACGTAAAAACACATCCAATTTAACCAACAACATCCCATTTGCTTATGGAATACTTCTTTTACCAATTCTTTTCACATCACGCTCATAAATCCAAGCAAACATATAAAAAATTCCCATACTTCTTGAAGGAATGATCAAAACCCTTTATCTTCACTCCACTTGCTTCCCTTTACCTTTACCTTTGTCGTTGCCTTTGGTCTTCTTCTCCTCTACACATAACACACCCATTCAAAACTCATCTTTAACAATTACATACATATAACAAAACCCTAGATGAAAAGAAAACCACTAACTTTTACTTTGATTTTCACTTAAGATTAGCTTGATTCCTTACTTGCAAAATGGTGCGATGAAGAAGATGGAATGGAGAGAAAATAAGAAGAAACACATTTAGCATTCAAAACCCTAAATGTACGTCCCTCTCTCCTCTCTTACATGTACATTTCATGCCACATATGCCTCAATCCTATTGGACACACATGCTTTAATCTTATTGATCACACATGTTCTTATCCTATTGGTTACACATGCTTTAATTCATTTGGTCCATATGTTAACTTTAAAAAAATTGCACATTTACTCCTTCTTCATTTAATTCCAACATTGGCCTATAATCTCATCAATTAATTTCATTCTCATCCATATTTCATGTCTAAATATGTATGTCCATGCCGAAATGAACAAGTTACCCATTTACTCATTTCTTTTACATTCAGTACCATTATGTCTCATACTATGCTTAGATGCACTTAATTCTTTATGTTCACTACTTAATACACCCTAGACATGCTATAATACTTCTAGGGTATATGTTGGGCCCTTACATAATAAACCCCTAGGATTATTGTTGATGTTTGACTTATATTTATGTGTATTATTGATGTTTGAGTTATGTTAATGCAGATTGTTAATGTTTAAGTTATGTTAATGTGAATTGTTGATGTGGAAGTATGGTTATGCATATTGTTAGCACTTGAGTTATGTTAACGCGGAATGCTACCATTTGAGTTATGTTTATGCGAAATGTTGATGTTTGAGTTATAGTTATGCATATTAGTGATGTTTGAGTTATATTAATAAGGAATGTTGCTGTTTGAGTTATGTTAATGCAAATTGTTGATGTTTTTGTTATGGTTATGCGTATTGTTGATGTTTGAGTTATTTTAATGCAAAATGCTGCTGTTTGAGTTATATTTGTGCGGATTATTGATGTTTAAGTTATGTTTATGTGTATTGTTCATATTTGGTTACATCAATGCAGAGTGTTGATGTTGGAGTTACGTTTATGAGGAATGTTAATGTTCGAGTTATGTTTATACAAATTGTTGATGTTTGAGTTATGTTTATGCATATTGTTGATGTTTGACTTATGTTTACACGTAATGTTCATATTTGAGTTATAGATATCCAATATAATGACACCTGGTAGAAAAAAAAAAAAAGGAAAGAAGGTGGCAAGTATCAAAGTTGTCCCTGGCCAACAACAACCACATCAATTAGACCCTAGCCAAGAACAACAAATGACTTCACCCACCAATGAAGCCAATAAGTAACAACCTCCATCTCGCTTAACTAGTACTGAGGGATCTGCAAGTGTGTTAATCTTTAACGCCTATAATTAAACTTAGGCTAAAATATATATTTACATGTTTAATGCGTATTTTCTATCATTATTCATTTGTTGTCAGGTTCCAATACCGCCATCAGAAAAAAAAAAGGTAAAGGTATAACTAAAGGTTGTGAGTTACAACGTATGAATGTTGCAATGAACAACAAGTTATTTATACATATTGATACCTCGCAAGATCGTTTTGTAGACAAAGTTCAATCGACAAAATTGTCTAGTGAGTTAGGGGTAATTGCCAGAACTGAATTGTCTTGCCTTACGCATGCCAAGCAGTTTAAGGAAAACAACTTGCTAGAGAATGCTTCGGACAAAGTTTCGGTAAATTTTCAATTTATTTAATTATATGCAAAATTGTTTTACTTATTTAAAGATTAATTACACTTTTATTTGTTGATTACAGATGAAGCTCAATATCATCGATATCGATAACCTTGATGTTTCAAACAATATCACTTCACTTTTGAAACAAAGGACCAACAATCGTCATTATCAACTGCATAAATATTACAAATCTTTTTTTTAGATGAGGAGGCAAGGAGACAAATTCCGGAATAGATTTCTTTAGAAAATTGGAACATTTTGTGTGATTATTGGGCCTTTTCAAACGTTTAGGTTCATTCTCTTTCCCTTCACATTTGCTTCCATTAATCTTATTAGACGATTTAATGACTATTTTTTTCTTTATTTAGGAAAAATGTGAGAAGGCCAAGGTTAACAGAGGAAAAATGAAAACTTCTCACAACCAAGGCTTCAAATGATTTGTTGTTATGCAAAATGAGTATGTAAGTTATTTGTTTATAAGTTATAATTATATCAGTAAATACAATATTATTTATTGTGTTTTGAATTTTTTTTCTTAAAACAAAGTCAGAAGGAACTACTTGGAGAAGAATGTAATAGGATCACACTCTACACACTGACACAATGTAAGGAAGGCAAAGGCCGAATGTTTGAAAATGCACACAATAATTATGTAAGTATAAAAATTTGTTTAAATTTTAAGTTTATTTATTTATGTAGTACTAACTAATAATATTTGAATTAAATATTGATTAAGTTTTTAAAATTTTAGAATAAGATGCATGAGTTGTTGCAAACGTCATTGTTTGATGAAAATGAGACCAATGTAGATGACACTTATAATAAGGAGAGTGGTACAAGATCCGGCTACATTAAAGGTCTTGGATTTGGGCCTAAGCCAACTGCTTCATCCTCATTAAGACTAGCATATGTTGACTATCTTCAAGAGGAGAACCAGTCACTTAAGGCTAAATTATAATGTAATGAACAAAATTTACAATGTAATAAGAAAAAAGTTGTCCAAGCTTGAAAAGTTGGCCAAACAAGTGTTTGGCCCGAATTATGTAAGTAGTGACGATGAAAAAGAGTCTCAGTCATTAAACTAATATTTGCATTTTTTTATTTTGTATATAAGTACTTTTTAAATTGTAATTAACATTTAATAATATTGTTTATATACAATGCTTCTGATTTCAAATTATTTTTATTATATTTCTGTATAATAAATTATACAATGAGAAAATCTAAAAATTACATACAATGACATGGATTAAATGTCACCAATAATTATAACTAACATGACAAATATTTAGTAATAATGCATATAAAAAATTTCAAAACATAGCTAAAAAGATTTGGCTAAGTTTTCAAAAACGTATCTAAAAACGCTTGGCTATGTTTCATAAAATGTAGCAAAAGAAATTTGGCTACGTTTACAAAATCATCACATAACACTTTTGGCTATGGTTTTCTTTTGTTGCTAAAAAGTGTTAGCTATGTTTCAGAAAACGTTGTTAAAAACTTTTACCTACGTTTCTAGAAATGTAACTAATAATATTTAGCTATGAAAATGAAGCGTAGTAAAAACTTATTGGTGACGATTTAGAAAATCGTCGCTAATATCCTTTCTTTACGTAAACAGCTCGTAGCAAAAGGAATTAGCGACAATTTGGTGAAAACGTCACCTATAGATTTTCCCTATGGGGATTTGGCAACAATTTTTCCATCTACTATTTGCGACAATTTTTGGATGTTTAGCAACAACAAAAATTCGTCGCTAAAAGTGCCTTTTGTTGTAGTGTTTATCAGTAAGTTAAACTTATTTTTAACTAATCAGACCATTTTTTTTATTAAATTGAACCACATGATATCTTCTAAAAAATTAAGAACACCAAGTAGTAATGCTAACACATTGTTCTTGGGTTCACCTAATATTTTTCCACTTGGACAACTATACTAGATAAAATGTCGTTAAATGAAGGAGAAATTCGAGAGATATAATAACATTAAACTCAATATTACATTAATTGGTGATGTATAATATATATACATGAGAAATAGATAATAATGGTCACAACAAACTGTTGGTTATACATAGCAACAAATTATTAGACATAGATAGCAAGCATTATAACATATTGATATACACCAAATTAAACCAGGTGTAGATCTATCCTTATCATCCTCCCACAAGTTGTACTAGCCTTAGAAGAGCAGTTAACTTATCCCATAATCTAGCAAAACAACATGATAACAGAGGCTTTGTAAATGCATCGACAAGTTGATTTTTCTTGGAATATAATAACATGAATGGATTTGTTTCTAACCTTGCCCCATACAAAGTGAAAGTCAATCTCAAGATGCTTTGATCTTGTGCAAAAAATTGGAGTTATAGTTAAGTATATGATACTAAGATTGTCACACCATAGAGTTGGCATACTAACTTCATACGAAGTTCATGCATAAGAGAGACAATCCACTGTAGCTCATTAACGGTTGAAGCAATTACTTGATACTTAGCTTTAGTTGATGAACGAGAGACTATATATTGCTGGCATAATCTCCAAGAAATTAAATTAGAACAAATAAAAATTGAGAAACCAGTAGTAGACTTCTTATCATCTATATTTTTTACCTAATCAGCATCATTATATATTGATATCATATTACTATTTGCTAGATGAATAAGTAAACCATGAATAACAATGCCTTGCAAATAACATAAAATTCATTTCACATATTTCCAATGTTTAATAGTAGGGGCATATATGAAGTGAAAACCTTTCTTCACAAAAAAACAAATATTAGGTCGAGTCAAGCATACATATTATAAGCCACCCACTATTGATGGTATAAAATAAGATTTTCAAATGGTTGGTGTTACAACTTTATGTCATAAATTAGTCCATTAAATAAGTTATCAGCAAAATTCTACCAAACAGCTTATGTGCACTTCACCTAGTAAATTTATCAAATAGCTTATGGGTACTCCTTTTATTCATTTCATCAAATAGGTGATAAGCACTTCAGTTTTCACACTTTAAAGGCTTACCTAACTCTATTTGAAAGGTTAGAAGTGTAGAAATAGGTTCTAAAAATTCACAAATATGAATATAACCAAATTTGGATAAGACAATTAACATAAATGTCACTTTACTGTTTAAGACATTTCATCAAACATATAGCACCCCACTCTCCCCACTCTTATAGGGCATATCCCCGAACATACCAACTATATTCGAGAACATACTCCATGAGAGTGGCATGCTAGAACAATCAATAATTGAACTCATCACAAAATTTTTCAAAACAATGCATGCATATGCAGAAAATCAATAATGGAACTTTCGACCCATTTTATTCATAAACATTTTGAATCACAGTGTTACAACTATTAAACATATCATCATAATTGCAATAGCCACTTGGGCCCATTACAGATACAAAGCACTTGTAGTCATAATGTCATTACATTACAAAATCATTCATATACATATTGTACAGTATTTATGAATACACATTTTGATACAAAACAATGAAATACATATGAAGGCACGAACTGATCTTGACCTCTATCTCTTACTCGAATGTAGTGGCTAGACTCCAATTTATCTAACTAGAGATCTTCTCTAAGCCTGAAAATTTTTGTAAATTTTGGGTTGAGTTTTGCGAATTCAGTGAGTGGACTATCCTCGATGGCTCACGCAATCACATAACACATCAATTCATATAATCACATAATTCACGTCACTTCATCAATTTATCATATTGAGTCACATACATTTCATATTCACTTAAAACATATATCACATTCAGAATTAGTCAACTATTTAAATTATACATATAAGATGCATATGCAGAACTCATAAGACTCACTTTCAATTGTCATTGTTGTGACCGAGTGCTTATAACTATCCCGTATCCATTGGGGATATCGGGCTCATTGATAACTGTCTCGTATCATTATATATAGTGTGCCTTTGGCTTTTAATCACTTTCTGAGCTTTAAACTCTTTTTCGGTGGTTACTCGGTCACAACAACCTTTATGTTATTATGCATTCATATAATGAAATGCATCAATCATATAAGATAAATCAGTCACTTTATTTCACTTTACACATTTCATAGGAACTTGGTCTAGCATTCAACATTTAAGTTGAGAATCTCTTATTTCATTCACATGCATATTCACATTTTTCTTCGAAACTTGGTCCTGCATTCAACAATCAAGTTGAGTATCATATAGTCAGTCCAACTCACATTCAATGAGCACTTCCGATATTATTTAAGCATCAAACGCCTCAGACCTTCAATGTTCGAAATCAGTACAATCATATTCACATAATCATTCAATACAGAATTTAAACAGAACAATCATTAAAGTAAGACCATCTAGGTCGACTCACAGTATGCTCCAGATTAGCATTAGCTTCCATGATCTGGAAACGACTAGATGCAGATCCTGCACATCAACATTATTCAATACACACATTGCATACACATTAATAATTGCACAATCTTATGAATACTCAATCACATACATATGTATATGTGTTATGTATAATGCATGCTCAATGACAATCCCAGGTATATTATCTAAATTCACATCTTATGCTCATTCTCATTTCATAATTCATATATGTCTAATTGAACTTAGGTTTACACTTCATTTGTACATGATCATTCTAAGTTCACCATTCAATCCTTATCCTTTGTATGTGTCTAGGTTATTCTTAGGCTTACACCTTAAGAACACTTGGTTATTCTAATATCATAACTCAATTTCTTGTCATTTCTTTTCTAACATTATATGCTCTCATAATACCCAATTCTCATTTTCATATTTACTTAATACAAATTACACAACCCCTTTTGATCATAACTATAATCATGTGAACATCTTCATTCACGTTATACTCATGCCTTTGGTACTTTGATATCATCAATTCATTCACTAAGTTATAACCCCAATTATCACTTCAAACGTTTCACACATTTAGTCACTTAATACAAGCATCGTTCTAGGTTCAATTCAAGCCCCATTCTAGCCTAAATTAAGGCCAAATGGTCAGTGAATGTCCATTAGGCAGACATCCATATCCGCTGAGCGGACCTTTACGTGCCTCTTACAGAAATGTTAAATTTTGACCCTTTAAATAGTAAAATCTATTCTCGGAGTCTTAATACAAGTTGTAGAACTTAAAGTCCTCTTCGAAACCATACTCAAATAACCTCAATCCAAGTTCTACAAAAAAAGTTATGCCTCTTTTCCCAACCTATCCAATTGCATCCTTATTTTCCAGATTTCTAACTCTTTACTTACTACATTCACTACCTTATGCTTGGTCTATCATTTCTAATTTAATTTCTCATCATTTCCCCATCATTATAACTCCATTTCAACTCAATATCATCCATAAACAAATTATAGTCCATGATTGATCATGAACACTAATAACAGAACATACACATATATACATTCTTCATCAACTTTTTACACCCAGTATTCAACTTCTAGTCAAAATTTGAAACTCTTAAATACAGAATTTGAATTCGATGTCTTCATGAAAAATATAGTCATATGTCTCTAATTAAATTCAAATAAAAAATCATTCTATTTAGATATCTACAGTTCAAGTTATGGCGAAAATACAGAAGCATATCTAGTGGAATTGTTACAGCTAACATATTCCAGCCACTCTTTTCCAATTTTTCAGATTGTTATAACTTCCTACATTTTACATCTAACAAATCTTATACGTAGATCATCTTTTCTACTTAATTTCCTCTTCATTCTCACCTCAAATTACAACTCAAAACATTCACAATACAATTCATAAAAGACTATTAATCATAACCACAAAATAGGACATCAAACATGTCCATTCATTCATTAATTTACTGCACCCATCCAAACACCATTATAATGATCATTCTACCTCAAAACATCTCTATAACAATTTATGGATCATTAATTATCATACATGTAAAAGTAAGACATGAATCTACCCACATCTCTCATTCACGTTTTAGCTTGTACCCATCCTCATTTTATGATCATTTAACTTTTAACTATCATCAAAAAATGTTTCATTTCAACCAATCAAGAAGAGTAATGCTTATATATTTCATTTCAACCAATCAAGAAGAGTAATGCTTATACTTACTTGTTTAGTTTCAACGTCTTCAAATGACACTTAACCCTACCCTCCAAGCATCACACGATCATCATTATTGAAGGAGGAATAGGTAGCTATGTTTTCCTTGTAACAAGAAGGGATAGTAAGGATCTTGAAGTGGTAGTGTAGGATTTTGACAAAAATCAGCATGAAGAGGTTGGGTTACGAGAATGAAAATGTCGTGGGTTAAGAGAAGAGAAGAAGAAGAAGATGGAAGCATTTGGCCAAAACAAATGAAAGAAGAGATGGTCTTTCAATCTAGTAGTCCATTTGTCTATAATTTTCAAGTCAAATTTCTCCCAATTTTCAATGACACTTGTTATTAAATCCCAATATTATTTATAAAAATTTCCATTGTTATTTGGCTCTTATTTCTACTAGTATTCATCAATTGTTTTGCCACTTGGTATTTTTTCTAGTCCAAAAATACCTTTAAAATCTAGAAAATTCTCATATTTCACCAAAAATTCTAATTCACTTCTTATACACTCCAACTCAATTTTTAAGACACATAATCCATAATTCGCATTATAATCACATTAAAACAATCATTTATACTTGGAAAATGTCAAATGAGTGCATGAACAATTCATTATAATATGTGCAATAATAAAATTCATGTGTGTGTATGCTAACATTATGCATGAGCATGAAATGCATTTTTCTAATCTCTCATTGCTATTTCTCAATTACATAAATCTAGGATTCTAACCCCTAGTATGGAAACGGGTTGTTACATTTGAGGTCTGAAACTATGATAATGTGGCACACTCTCTTATAGGGTTTTTAGGCTTGCAAGGATTTGATTGAAAGTAGACATGAGGATGGAATGATTGATTTGTTGTCAATTGTGAATATTTTCAAGTATTTTGCTAATGAACCTAAGTTTGAGGTGAAAAAATTATTTTTGTAAACCTATTAAACGAGGACAAATGGACTATTGGTAGCAACAAAGCAATATGGGGAGTGATGGGGATGAATTTGTCTTTAGGCTTATTGAGTAATGATGTAGATTCTTGTATTTTGTATATTTTGCTAAAGCATATGTGCATATATACTTTAGCAAGAAGATGCCTATGATAAATGAAAAAAACTTTTTATTCAGATATGCTACCTATTTCTTGTTTTATGCTTTTTTTTAGTTTTGATTCCCAGACTTGTCACGAAATAATCACTGTATGAAATTTTTTGTTCCTATGATTCAAAAATTTGTTGCCTTAAAAGTGTTTGGATCTCATAAAAATGCCTAGAGTTAATACTCTAGCCTAGTTAATTGCTTAGATGTTTTGGTTAACTCTTGTGTTTGTCATTTTGTAGGTTTGTTTTCTTTATTAATTTATAATTTGTTTTACATGACATTAAGTTTATTAGTTATGAGATATTTGGTATACAACTCAATATGCTAATTAGAATAATTTCCATAAGATATCTAGGTCTGCCATTTGTGTGGAATGTTTGATTTGTTCTATTGTTGGTTGATTATTTTATTTTTTCACCAGATGTTCATTTCATAATTTTACATGAAATCTAGTTTGTTAGTTTGTGATACATTTGGTTTGTTGTTTTGCAAGGTGTTTAGTATGTTATTTTGCTAAATGTTTAATCTATCATTTTTCAAAATTGTAGTTTATCATTTTACTAGGCATTTAGCTTATCATTTTTTGAGGTCTTCAATATGTCATTTTATTAAGCATTTAGCAATAAGCTTTATAAGTAACTTAGTATGACATTTTATGTAATATCTTGTCCAGAGGTTTGTGGCATTTATAATTAGCCAAGGATTCCATCATTTATAATTACAATGCATTAAATTTTTTAGGTTTTCTATTAAACCAATTTCATATTATATCTGAAAGTAAAATGTATGATAAATACCTTGAAAGTCTAATGATCTTCTATTTTGTATCTTTATATCCCAAGTCTGATGATATGTCTTATGATATAGGCATTTCTAGTTTAGAGCAAGTTTACTTTTAGTTTTCAATTTGTTAGTCATGTTAACCCTTCTCAGGACTAGGACTAAATCTTCTGCTCTATATGCTAACTTGAAAGGCATTTCTCTTATGGTTATCCTTGTAGTTGTTTGACAACTTTAAATAATACTTTGTAGTTCATATACCTAAACAAACTTTACTTTATTTACTCTTGCTTTTAGACCTTACAAAATGTTCATGTTAGTGATTTATGTTCGGTCATTAGCCTGTGAATTCACAACATATGTAAAATTTAGTTTAACATCATAAGAATCATAAATTTTCTTTAAATATGAGTAAATGAACTAAAGACCATTATTCATCATAATGATTAAAGGAATGTTATATCAACTTACTATATGCTTCATTAAAATTTCTCCATTGTATTCCCTATAATAGTCAGGATAAGAATATGTAAGTTTACTAGAAGAAGCTTATAAGTTAAGCTCAAATTATGTCCTATATACTCACCTCAGGCCTACTTATAAGGACTTGAGCCTAAACCCAAACACACAATACTCGAATCCTCCAAATTCAATTCATATCATTTTGTGTCCATTATAAGGTAGTGATTGGTTAATCTTAAGAAATGTATGATTAATGATTGATGATCATTGATCCACATCTTTTTCTTTTAACAAAATATGGAACCAACATACTTGCCTCATCAACCTGCACAATAACCTTTTAACGTTGATTATGTAAGTCTTTAAACATTGCTCAAGAGTATACATTAATCATTATTGACCTTAACTGTAGCTCTCTAGTCTAGACCCAAACTTATATAGGCTTATATAGTCAAGTTTAAATTGCCTCATAGCATGTTGTAGGCTAAACTAGTATAAGATGAAACCTACCATACGATGGGAAAGATTTGAAAATTAAAACAATGTTCTAGCCCACCTATAACATACAATCACAAACTAATGACACTCAATGTGCCATAAGAATAAGATTAAGAGCATACTTGCACTGACTTTGATAGCGTTTTCACTAGAAAAATAATGCCAGAATCGTTACAATTTCAAGTTGCCATCATTGAAGCCTTATAATAAAATGATAGATCCCTATGATCATATCTTATAATTCAAGAACAATATGGATTTACATGGGGCAAAAAAACACAATTAGGTATCGTTCTTTTTTGTCTACTTTGATAAAAATAGTAAGAGATTGGTACTAAACAGTCCCTACAAGCTCAATAGTATGCTTTAAGAAATAAGACACTGTTCAAGACTTATTTTATTGACAATTGATGCAAACCTCATGACTCAATAATATTGTTTAAAGTAATGTAAAAGTGAAGCAAGACCCTTAGAGACTACACGAGGTAATTGAATTTTGAATTCATATAAATACCCAACTTAACACCTTTATCACACTATTACGTTTAAGAAAATGATGAAGAGAAACAACCCTTATGAAAGTCTTTATATATAGACACAACTTATATCTTCAAAGAGATTCATGAAAGAGCACATAGATACATCAACTTTAAAGAGGCTAAATTAACTATAGAGGGCTTGAACAGGTCCTTAAAACACAAATGATAATATGGATGTACAGAGTAATATGCATTGTATATAAAGGAAAGAAATATAACAAAACTACTAAATAGAGCAGTGTTATCGAACATCTAAAGAAAGAGCGTAGACCTAAAGGATGAACATAGATCAAGTTGCATATGCTGAACACATCTCTAAATCACATCTTGAACTTATTATGGAATAGTATCTAACAAGCCCTCCTGGACTGACGACACTAAGTTGATGATTAATAGAAAATTAATATAGTTATTAATGATATTACAGTATTAGAGAACTTTTAAATCGGGAACATCTAGAATAATTCATAAAAAGGGACAAAGAAGTGTGCATATAAAGGCCTTCATTATTTCGAACCAACTAGTTAATTAGGCAAACATTAGGAAGTCTAAACCTAGAAAGGGAGCATGAAAGACCACATAGGTCATAATCATGATTGTTAGTAGAGATAACAATTGTAACATGTCTTAATTAAAGAAGTTAACCTAATATAACCAAGTCAACACCATAACAGACATTAAGATTAAAGACAACATATAGGGAGGCAAATAGTATTCGATAATACTATACAATCTACAAAATGATAAAATTCCATATTATAACTAGACCTATCATATATAATGCTATCTTTTCTTTTATAAACCTTCATCAATAAGAGTCATCCTAACACCATATCAACTGCTTATTGAATTTCTTATTAAGAAAGGAACAAGGAAAATCTTGGGGATCATGAAATTTCAAAACAGTGTGATGTTATTTCCATAAAGAAAAAAAGTCAACTATGACAAATGATCATTGAAGAAATGGACTCTAGAGTTATAAATAATGAAAACATGGCCAAAGTAAATGAAGAGAGTCAAAAAATTAAAGTGAGAGATGTGAATTGCAGTAGAGTCTTATAAATAAGGATAGACATAAATCAAGAGAAACATATTTGACTTATGCAATTCTTAAAAGAAAAGGAAACATTCATTTGCTCAACTTCAAATTGAACACATATAATAACATGCAAGCTTAATGTAAAACCCAAGGTTAAGTAATGAAATAGAAAAATAGAATTTCTGTGAAAAAACAATAATAAGTAGTGTAGGAGGAAGTGAATTAACTCTTATGTTTCACGAGAAGATCAACATAAATATGGATGTCTATATGGAAAATATGATTTTCAAAATAATATACGGTAGAAGGAGATCATTTAATAAACTTATGAGAATACTTTGAAATGCATGTAAAATTATATTATAAAAAAAATACGTGTTGGAGACTTTAATAAGTAGTTTTTAAACTTGATGGTGGGTCAAAGGTTATTGAATGATATAATGTTATTTTGGAAGATTCAGTATTGTGGGTTTGAGTTTAGGCTAATCTTTGTGATTAGGCTAGGTTTAATATGGAATCTCCTGCAAAATTTTCATTTGACTTTTAATGTTTAAGTTATTAAAAGTATATAATGGGAGAGAATGATTATAAAAAGAGGATTTCATTTTTATTTTTATTGTTAACTGTCTTTCTTAAATTAATGTTATATGATAATAAAAATAAAAACTTCATTTTATCATCAAATTATTTAAATGTAAATCGAGTGATATACCATATTAAAAAGGAAACCTAATTGCCCCATAAAAGATCATGGTACTTAATAGGGTTTTCGAATTTCATATATGTTGGTCTCTTAGGAAGTAAAGGACAACTATCATTTTGAGTGTTGGAAACAAAATTTGGAGGATGGTTTTTTCTTATTTATTTTATGAACATATTATCGAGAAGGAAACTAGAAAGTCATACGAATGACTCAACAACATTTTGGGAAAGTTCATAGCCAGAGATAAGCCCTACAACCACGGTACAATAATAATAAAAGTGTTAAAAATGACAATATCATGTCTTGTCATTATATCTCTCTTTGGAGGGAGCAAAATCATACTCATCTGCATGTTGGAGCTATACACCTTGTTCTTACACTTCATGGAAGAAAGGGAATACCTACTATAGCTAGGGTATCTCTTTTAGACACTGCCTACACAACGTACCAGAATGTTTTGATTGGTACCTTACTGACAATGCTCAATAATGGAAGTGTCATTCTAACAATAGCACCTGATTTCAACATCAGGTTAGATGTTTGAACGTCTATAAATTCAGATCCAGATCACTGGAGCAAATCAAGATCCTACAGTCATCATGGCTACTTTACATCACCAGATGACATCACCGGATGATCTCTCATCTACAAAATCATGCTTTGGACCTCAATTTTCCCAATTCCCCTTCGGATGCCCTTTATATGGTTGCTGATTGTTTCAATGATTAGACTACTATCATCCAGATCCTAGAGCAACTTCCAGCACAGGAGTTTGAAAAATTGATGCCTATTGAATTGATTACCAATTACCAAAAGGTGTTTCAAGTGCCTCATCGACACTCTTTTCATACCATAACTCCTCTGATTCTAAGGACATTAAAGATGGAACGGTGAAGTCCATCTACACAAAGCCCAATGAAGATCCATTCGAGCTTTCTACCTCTGGGGCAATATGTCTAATCCAGCTCGTATTTTCACATACAAAAGATAAATTTAGTCCTCCTATCTATTATTTCAAATCTAATGGAGATCTATTTTATGTCAGTCATCATCGTGGACACTTTATATTGGATGTCGACCCATTTATGTGCGAACTCGACTGTGAAGTCTATCTCAATTCTGAGTTAGATAGTGATGATGATGTAAGATATACGAGAAGGAGAAGGAAGAATAAAAAGCCACACCCTCGCTGTATGCCTTCTCAACAATATCATTTACACAAAGATGATCAGATCTAGATGATTCCAGCAATCCTAAAGGTCTACAGATAGAAAGATCCAGAATTAGATCTCTTCGAGAAATGCTGAAATCTTTTGCATGTCACTCTAAGCCAGCAGTTCCTGCAATGACTCCTACTCCTATACCCTGTATGATGGTTAAGCCATATAAGGAAGACTTTCCTTCTTTGCACAGGAGTACTGATGAATTAACAAGGGTTGTCTATAACCTGTATATCCAAGTGACAGGAATCACTTCACAAGGAACAATTGTATCAAATCCTTCTGATGAAGTTCTTAATTGGCAAACATCAAATGCAGTAGCATAGAATAAAGTTATTCAACGAATTGATTCTAAGATGAATGGAATCAGTCAACAAACCTATGCTACGTAACACAAAGTCGACGCAGTTTCTGATACAAAAATCCCAAGAAAACAAGGTTCTTGAAACCCCCTAATCCCATTGAATCAAAACCCTAATCTTTCTATTCTAAGAACATGCTAGATCAAACCCCAAATCAGAAATTTGAGACCCAATCCCAAAGAAATCAAAAATCAATTTATATTGCAAATTCTTACTTGTTGATGCAAATCAATTTCTTGAAGTAACCATGAAGACATTCACACCTCCCTTGAAGAACTCACTTTTGAAATTTTATTAATCATCCAAATCTGATCTAAAAGTTTCGAAAATTTGACCTAAAGACACATATTTATACCTAGGTTAAATAATAAAAGGTTGGGCTAAAATACATAGAAGTCCAAAATACAAAAAAGTCCAAAAACTAAATAAATAAGTCCGATGTGTTGTGCCACTACTGGATCCATATGCTTTTGGGCCTAAGTGATGAAGTATTAAAATAGCCTAAATCTTCTTTTCTTCAACCTCCAAATGTATCCGGCCTAAGGATTTAAGTTAAATGGATTAGTTTGGGCTCAATTCCGTTAAACTCTCCTCCAATAGGTTTGAAGCTCACCGTTCTCTCGACAAATTGGCCCACACGCACATAGAAAGCCTCCTTGAGTCTCTCGGTCCTAACTCTAGACATAGGTCCAATTGGAATGACAAGCTTGTCCCTGTCACGTACGCCATCTCTATGGTGATCCTTACTCCTACTCACATCAGTCCCTGCCTCCTCAAGAAGATTCGTACTCGAATCTGAATCCATATCAAAAGGAGAAAGATTAGTAATATTAAAAGTTGCAGAAACAAAATACTCACCTGGCAGGTCAATCTTGTAGGCGGTGGCATTTATCTTCTCCAACACCTGGAACGGACCATCACCCTTATGATCCCAAACAAAAACACTAGGCAAAGCATCAAGAGAGTTAGTGTCAGAAACTAAACACTCTTTGTATCTCACCACTACTAGTGCTATTTTCTCTCCAGTTACTCTCCTCAAGTCTTTTCTTTTAACAAATAAGCTCACTTTTCTCTATTTCTTTTCTCTCATCTTTTCTCTTTCTGAGCTCTTCTCTCCTGCACATCTCACTTTCTTCTCCTCACCTATACAGTCACTCACCATTGGGCCAAACTCATTTTTCTTTTAGGCCTCTTTTCTCTCTTCACTTTTTTTGTTCTCACTACCCGAACCCTCCTCACTTTTACTTGATTTGATCTGGTCCAGGTACAATTCACGAGGTGATAAAGGTAGTAGAATGAAGTTCCTACCCTTAAACTTAAAGGAGTATCTATTGGTATACCCATCATGTGCTACCCTTTTGTCAAACTACCAAAGCCTTCCTAATAACAAATGTCCTCCCTCCATGGGTATCACATCACACAACACCTCATCCTCATACCTCCCTATAGAAAATGGCACCAGTACCTATTTAGTCACCTTTACATCCGCACTATCATTAAACCACTGTAAGTTATATGGCTCTGGATGTTTCCTAGATGTCAAGCCCAATTTCTCCACCATAGTTCGACTAGCCCCAATGGTATAACTACCTCCATCTATGATCAAGTTACACACCTTTCCACCTACCAAACACCTTGAATGGAATATGTTCTCCCTCTGATCCAAAATCTCATCTCTAACTCTAGCACTTAACACTCTCCTAACTATAAGTGCTTCTCCTGTGACAGCTCTTTCCACACATTCATCATCATTATCACAAACACTGTCACATGGCAAATCAACAACATCACTATCTTCAGAATCAATAACCCCATTATCCCTCATATACATCACTTTTCTATTATGGCATTGAGAAGCAATATGGCCAGTACCCAAACATTTAAAACATTTTATAGATGAATGTTTACTAGAAGTAGCTTGGGTGTTAGAAGTACCTTTTTGATCAAGTCCCCCAATTGGTTTCTTAGGTGCTTCCTTGAAGTCCACCCCCTTATCCTTGGATTTCTCCTCCTTCTTGGGCCATTTTGAGTTCCATGAGTAACTCGAATTTGCTCCACTCCTTGCTATCACTCTAGCTTTGAGCTGTCTCTCTACTTTCATGGCCATGTTCACCATGTCCTCAATCTCCAAGTAATGCTGTAACTCCACCACATTTGCTATCTCCCTATTCAATCCACTCAAGAACCTTGCCATGGTGGCCTCGGAGTCCTCCACTATATTAGCACGGATCATAGCAATCTCCATCTCCTTACGGTAGTCCTCTACTGACTTAGACCCTTGTGTGAGTCTTTGGAGCTTTTGATGCATCTCCCTATAACGGTAAGAAGGAAAAAATCTCTTCCTTATACATGCCTTCATTGCTGCCTAAGTATTGATGGGTCTCTCTCCATTTCTCCTCCTAGAGGTCACAAGCTGATCCCACCATATTAGTGCATAATCTGTAAATTCAACAGTAGCAAGTTTTACCTTTTTATCTTTTGAAAAATTTGGCACTCAAAAACCAAGTCCACCTTCCTTTCCCACTCCAGGTAAGCCTCTGCATCATTCCTTCCCTTGAAGGCTGGGATCTGTATCTTGATGGATTTAATGTCTCCATCTCTCTTATTAAAAAGCTTAACTCTCTGAGCTCTCCTAGGTCTGCGTACCTTGAACTCTTCCTCCTCCGGTTCATACTGAGGTGGTGGTTACTGCTGGCATACACCTGCATGCCTACCCCGAGGTTCCTCACATCTCCCTTGTCTGAGCTCATCTATCTGTCCCCTAATCTCTGTTAAGGCTAGATTGAACCTCTCAACTTGTTGTTGCATGGCTCTCAAGGTGAAAGCGATATTTGTATCTCTCCCTTGGTTGTTATGATTACTACCTCCCTGTGACATGATATACCTGCAAAACAAGGTTAGTAATAAACAACCTCACACACTCCCTCACGTTTTTCCCTCAAAATGATGTCACTCCCCTCGTGTTTAAGTCGCGGCAATGACTCCCTCAAATAAGCTCATACACTCTTGCCTTTTACCACTCAAGTGATGTCTTTAAAGTTACTTTTCGGAAATCAATTCAGCAAAACTAAGCAAAC
>JAOTAX010000197.1:32123599-32159705 GCA_025629825.1 Erythroxylum guanchezii
AATTTCTTACCAATTCTATACATTTTATTATTATCAAAACATTAAGGAATTTATTTTGTCAACCACCATTGGTCCAATACTATTTGCATAACTTTCTCTATAAGTATCAAGTCAAGGTAATTATTGAATTTTTGGAAAGAGTACTTCAAGATATATTACTTTCATGAAGATCTTGAAGACAAATTCTATCATCTAGAGGGTCAATATTGGACAAGATGATACAAGATAAACAGTGACCCAGAAGAAGTTTATGAACAGTGCATATAAGATGTTTTACAATTAGCATAACTTTCTCTAGAAATATTGGATCAAGATCATTCTTGAAGTTTTTGAAAGAGGACTTCAAGATTTACAACTTTCACGAAGACTGTGAAGACAAATTCTGTCATCTAGAGGATCAAAATTGAATAAGATGATACAAGATGAACAGTGACCCAGAAGAAGTTTATGAACAGTGCACAGAAGATGTTTTACAATTGGCATAACTTTCTCTAGAGATATTGGATTAAGGTAATTCTTTAAGTGTTTGAAAGAAGAAGACTTCAAGATTTACAACTTTCTTAAAGACTATGGAGAAAACTCTATCATCTAGAGGATCAAAATTGGACAAGATGATACAAGATGAACAGTGATCCAGAAGAGTTTATGAACAGTTCATAAAAGATGTTTTACAATTTGCATAACTTTCTCTAGAGATATCAGATCAAGGTCTTCTTTGAATGGTTGGAAAGAAGACTTCAAGATCTATAACTTTCATGAAGACATCAAAGACAAATTTTACCATCTGAGGGGTCAAAAATAGGAACAGAAGATATGACATCATTTATAGACGAAGTGACGTTATCAGACGATACAGGATTAGAAAAATTGCCATAACTTTCACTACAGATATCAGAATAAGATGTTCTTTATATATTTTGAAAGAATACTTCAAGATCTACAACTTTCTTGAATACCTTGAAGATAAATTATATCTTCTGAAGGGTAAAAAATGGAACAAAAGATAGGACAGGTGAAAAAAAAAGAAGCAAAACATAATAGACACGTCATGACAGACGACACGTCAGCAAAACACAGAAGAAGACACGCATCACAGAAGAAGACACATTAGCAAAACACAGATGACACATCAGCAAAACACAGAAGGAGACACGTCATCACAGAAGAAGACACGTCAGCAAAACACTGAAGATACACTCCACACTCCTGAACATCTCCACTTATACAAACCATAAATTTAAACTCCAATGTTCAAAATTCTCATACTATATACCGTTGGAAAGATAAAAGATAGATCTATAACTCTCAAGAAGGAAACTTTGCCAAAATCTATCTAGATCAATCCCAAATTTGCCCCTCAAGTCTGAAGATGAATTTTACATTCATCCACCAATGTACTGCACCCAGTTCTTAATTTCATGAAATTTTGAGGCTCTTAGAGACAGAATTGAAATTCGATGTCTTCATAGGAAATGTAGCCATATGTTTCTAGTTTAATCCAAATAAAGAATTGTCTCATTTGGATAACTAGAGAAAAAATTATGGCTAACAGACCGAAGCACACTCAGTGAACATTTTCCAGATCAACCACCACTTTTGTTTCCAAATCTTTCCTTATCACAACTCATACCAAGATCACTCTTTCAACTCCCTCTACTTCTCATTTTCAATAAAATCACATTTAAAAACAATCATACCCGAAAGTTGTCAATGAATGCATGTACCACTTTTTTATGTGCAAAGATTCAATATTTATGTGCATATACACTAACATTATGCATGAGCAAGAAAATACATTTCCTTAATCTCTCTTTGAGCTCACATGTACTAAAATTTTAGGTCCTAACCCTTAGTATGGGAACGGGATGTTACAATAACAAATTGGAAAAATAATATAGGTGCTCACTATTATTAAAAGAAGATTAGGTTGTGTGCATTTTGTATGAGAGTTGCAACCTTTAAATAGAAGTTTTGGCTCTTTTATTTTTTATGTGTCTGGTGAATAGTGTGATCATCCATATTTCTCACTTTTCTCTCCTTTTTTTTTTAGCTATGCATGATTTTAGTTAACTACTTTCTTCTTCTAACTTAGATAAAACTTATATCTAGTGTGGTTGGTAGGTATGGATATATTCAACTTTTTTCGCACACCGTTTAGCTTTATGCATGGCTATCTTATGTGACTAGTACAGCCATTTTATCTCCTATTTTAGGTATCAATATGACTATCATTTTCATCTTTGTGAGTGCTTGCTGCTATGTTCTCCTTTGCTGTGGGAGAGGAGCTTTTGCAAAAGCTATTAAAGTTGACAGTGCAGGACAGGAACTATTATGGTATTAATGAAGAACTGACATATTATTAGGAAGGAATTGTCATAGTATTGGGAAGGAAATTTCATAGTATTGGATAAGAATTGTCATAGTATTAGGAAGGAAATTTCGTGGTATAGAAAGGATGCTTCATGGTATTTGTATTTTAATATATACGTTGTTGATTACCACTTTTGTTAATGGGCATTTGTTGATGTGAGCTTTTAAATGTTAGAGAACTCATTTTGATGTACTTACTGATTTATAGTGAATTATTTTTTAGATTAGGCTCAGTGGTTTTACTTCTGGTATTGAGAAGGTTTTCTAAGTTCAAATTTTAACGTTCTCTTGTGAATTTATTTTGTTCGTTCATATTTGTTCCTCATAGTTTCATTCAAGTGACAAAGGTTTTATTTTGCTCACTATATTATATTATTGTTACTTTTGTTGCATTGAACATCCCTCTCCTTTCCCAACAAGTGGTTTTAGAGCTTTATTTTATTAGTTATGGGTTTATCTTGATTGAAAAATGGAGCCTAATTACAACAGAATAATCATTTTGAATGGAACAAATTATCACAAATGGAAAGGAAAGATGAAAGGTTTATTATTTGTGACAACAATGCACCTACTAGTATTTTCCACTGAAAAGCTTAAGTCTAAAAGTAGTGAAGAATGGGCATTTAAGCATGAGATGGTTTATAGTTTTATTACATAATAAGTATATAATAATGTTTTGATTCACATCTTAAATGATTCATATGTCAGGACTTATGGGACAAGCTTGAATCTTTTTTTGCATTGAAGACAAGTAACAATAAACTATTTTTACTTAAATAAGCTATGAATTTGAGGTACAGGGAAAGAAGTTCCATTTTTGATCACTTAAATGAATTTTAAAGGTGTTTTGATCAACTATTTGGCATGAGTGTAAGATTTAAAGATGAGATTGGGACTTTAGTAATTGAATACTTGCATGATTTTTAGGAGAATCTTTATATGACCTTGACTAGCTTTGCTCCAGGTATATGGTGACCATGGATTATGTAAAACTTTTAATTTGAATGAAGAGGTAAGATGAAAAACTCAAGAGTGCTCTAATTCTCATTTTAAGGCAAAAGTAAGAATAGAAATAAATTAAAGTTAAAGTCTAGAGATCTTGAATTTCATCATTGTGACAAAGAAAGACATACCAAGAACTTTTGTTTTAAGCTTAAAAAGGAGAACAAGGCTAATAAAGATAAACAATAGAAGAAAGATAAAGATAGTGATGATCAAGTTGCCACTACTACTATAGAGGATCTTGTGTTTGTCCATAGTGAAGATATGATTAATGCTGCTTACGATTAGTCAATTTGGATTATTAATAGTGGTGTCTACTTTTATATTACATTAAGGAAGGATTTCTTCACGTTCTACAATTCATATGATTATAGAGTTTTAAAGATGGATAATGATGGTCTACCAAAAGTTATTAGTATTAGGACTGTTATATCATAGACCAATAATAGCTCAAAGTTACTTTTAAAAAATGTCAAGCATGCACCCAATATATGTTTAAATCTTGTTTTATCTATATTCTTAATGATGATGGTTATTTTAGTACTTCTAGTGACAGTTAGTGTAAGACCACTAAAGGTTCTTTAGATATATATGTGAAAAAAGTCTTCAAGTTTATACTATAATAAAGTTTTAGTTTCCATTAATATTGTTAATGTAGTTAAGAGTGACGACTCTTTAGAATAAAGGCATAAAAGACTTACCCACATCAATGAGAAGGGATTTTATTGTTTATTCAAGAAGAAACTATTTTCTAATTTGAAAGATGAAAGATTGCAAAAGTATGCTCAATACTTGGCTAGTAAACAACATAAGGTTTCTTTAAAAGCCATCCTCGTACTAAAAAAAATTACCTGATTTAGTGCATTCAGATCTCAATGGTCTAATGAAGATAAGGATTTTTAGCGGTGGAATTTATTTTATAACATTTATCAATGATTTTTCAAAAAAGCTTTGGGTTTATATCTAAAGTCAAAAGAATAGATAATTAATGCCTTTAAGCACTTTCAAGCTTCCATTAAAAAAGAGTTTATTTATGTTGATAATGGTGGTGAGTACTGTGGACCTTTTGATGAGTAATGCAGATAATAAGGTATTAGACACCAAAAGACATCTCCGAAGACTTTTTAGTTGAATAGCTTAGTAGAAAAGATGAACAGAACATTAGTAGAGAGAGTCAGATGTTTGTTTTCAGAAGCAAAGTTGCTTGAATCTTTTTGGGGTGATGCTTTATATATTATTACACATGTTATTTACTTCTCTCCTACTATTTCTTTGTAGGGCAAAGTTCATGATCATATATGGTGTTGTAAGGAAGTTTTGTAACACCCCAGATCACCTGCTTACAGATATTGTCCGCTTTGGGCCTTGGCCCAGCCAAGCCCTCATTGATTTGCTTTTCCCGAGGCCTTTCCAGGAGGTCACCCATCTTATAACTACTCTCACCCGAGCACATTTAAACTCGGAGTTCTGATGGGATCCGATCCATTAGGCCATGGAAAACGCATCTGTAAAGGAGATGTATCCATACCCCTATAAGGCATACTTTGTTCCCCTCTCCAACCGATGTGGAATCTCACGCTCTCCACCTCCCTTAGGGTGACCTCCCTTAGGCCATTGTGTGAGAGTAGTTCTAGGATGGGTGACCTCCTGGGAAGACCTAGGGAAAAGCAAAACCGTGAGGGCTTGGCTGAACCAAGGCCCAAAGCGGATAATATCTGTAAGCGGGTGATCCGGGATGTTACAGGTGATATCAAAACCGGTACCTAAACCGTTGTGCCAGCTAAGCTGGACCCCAAAGAGGGTTGGGCCCTAAGGGGGGTGGAGAATGTGAGATCTTACGTCGGTTGGAGAAGGGGAATGAAGTACGCCTTATAAGGGTACGGATACCTTTCTCTTACAGACGCGTTTTCCATGGCTTAATGGACGAGATCCCATCGGAATTCCGAGATTAAATGTGCTTAGGGGAGAGTAGTTTTAGGATGGGTGACCTCCTGGGAAGGCCTTGGGAAAAGCAAAACCATGAGGGCTTGGCTGGGCCAAGGCCCAAAGCGAACAATATTTATAAGCGGGTGACCCGGGATATTATAATTGGTATCAGAGCCAGTACCCAAACCATTGTGCCAGCTAGGCTGGACCCCAAAGAGGGCAGGGCCCTAAGGGGGGTGGAGAGTGTGAGATCCCACATCGGTTGGAGAGGGGAACGAAGTACGTCTTATAAGGATATAGATATCTCTCCCTTACAGATGCATTTTCCATGGCCTAATGGACCAGATCCCATTGGAACTTCGAGGTTAAACGTGCTCGAGTGAGAGTAGTTCTAGGATGGGTGACCTCTTGGGAATGCCTCGGGAAAAGCAAAACTGTGAGGGCTTGGCTGGGCCAAGGCCCAAAGCGGACAATATCTGTAATCGGGTAACCTGGGGTGTTATAGAGTGTGAGATCCCACATCAGTTGGAGAGGGGAACGAAGTACGCCTTATAAGGGTATGGATACCTCTCCCTTACAGACACGTTTTCCATGGCTTAATGGACGAGATCCCATCGGAACTCCGAGGTTAAATGTGCTTGAGGAAGAGTAGTTCTAGGATGGGTGACCTCTTAGGAAGGCCTCGGGAAAAGCAAAACCATGAGGGCTTGGCTGGGCCAAGGCTCAAAGCGGACAATATCTGTAAACGGGTGACCCGAGATGTTACAGGTGGTATCAGAGCCAGTACTCGAACCTTTGTGCCAGCTAGACTGGACCCTAAAGAGGGTTGGGCCCTATGGGGGTGGAGAGTGTGAGATCCCACATCGGTTGCAGAGGAGAACGAAGTACGCCTTATAAGGGTACGGATACCTCTCCCTTATAGATGCGTTTTCCATGGCCTAATAGACCAGATCCCATCAGAACTCCGAAGTTAAACGTGCTCTGGTGAGAGTAACACTAGGATGGGTGACCTCCTGGGAAGGCTCTGGGAAAAACAAAACCGTGAGGGCTTGGTTGGGCCAAGGCCCAAAGCGGAAAATATCTGTAAGTGGGTAATCTAGGATATTACAAGTTTCCTACAATCATTTGCTTGTGTTTAGTTATAAATTATTTAAAGATGTTAGGACCAAGTTAGATGCCAGGAAAATAGTGTATCTTAAATGGTTATAACAATGATGAGTTTGATTATAGGTTTTATCCAATTGAAAAGAAGCTTGTTAAAATATATGATGTTATTTTCATGTAAGATTAGAAGATTGAAGATATTGACAAGGTATAGCAGTCAAAGTCTCAAGATTTTGATGGTTTAATTAATATTAATCCCGCTCTAGAGACATATATGCCTAATTTAGCTAAGTTTGGTAATCATAATGATTTTTAGAATCATATTCATGATGATTAAATTGAAGTTGTTAATGGTGATATTACTAACAAGGTTAATGCTTTTGTTCTTGAGGTTATTAATAAACCTACAGTTCCAACTAGAAGTTATACTAAAGAAAGAATTGTATCCACTTGTTATTAATTTAATGAATATGTGCTTCTCATTGACGGGGGAGAAATTAAGAGCTACGAAGAGGTTATAAAGACTGATCATAAGGATGAACAATTTATAGATATAAAAGAAGAGATGGAATCTTTATATAACAACCATAATTTTGAGCTGGTAAGCTTACCTAAGGGCAAAAAATCTTTGAAAATCATTGGGTTTATAGGGTAAAGAATGAATAAATTCTTTTTGAACATGGTATAAAACTAGGTTAGTTGTCAAAGGCTTTAAACATAAAAGGGAATTGACTTTGAAGAGATTTTCTCCACAATTGTTAAAATGTCTTCCATCATAATTATGCTTGCTTTCGCAACTAGTCTTGACTTAGAGGTTGAACAATTGGAAGTGAATCGCTTTTCTCCATAGTGATTTAGAGGAGGATATTTATATGAGGCAATCAGAAGGTTTTGTGATAAAAGGTAAAGAGAATTAATTATGGTTTGAAAAAAGCTTCAAGATAATGGTACAAGATGTTTAAGTTAGTTATGATCTAGTAAAGATCTAAGAAGAGTACTTCTGATCATTGTGTATTTGTTCAGAAATTTTATGATAATGACTTCATTATTTTGTTGCTCTATGTTGATGACATGTTGATTGTTGGTTATAATGCTTCTAGAATTAACAGGTTAAAAAAATAGCTTAGCATGTCTTTTGTAATGAAGGACACAAGATTAGTAAGACAAATATTTGGCATGCAACTTATTCGTGATAGAGAAGCAAAGATGATTATCTCAAGAAAGATACATTAAGAAATTACTTTTAATAGTTTTGTATGAATTTTAAAGTGATAAGCAAACTCTTATTATTCAATTTCAACTTAGAACTAGGCAATCTCCATCTACCTAGAACGAGAAAGAAGACATGCATAATATTTCTTATGCATCCGTAGTAGGAAGTTTGACATATGTAATAGTTTGCACAATGCCTAATATTGCTCATGCAATTGGTATTTTCTCTATAATCAATACTAAAAAAAATTAGAATGTTGCAAAGTCGATTATAAGATATCTTTTAGACGCTTTGATTTTGAAATTGTGATTTGAAATAGGAACTCCTGTTCTTTATAAGGACACTAATTCTAATATAGCAGGTGATGTTGACTCGAAAAGGTTGACTTCAAGCTATTTAATTACCTTTGTAACTGGCTTGACAATCTAGGTTACAAAAGTATGTTGCATTGTCTACTGTTGAGGTTGAATTTATTACTGCAACTAAAACTTACAAAGAGTTGCTTTGGATGAAAAAGTTTCTTTAAGAACTCGATTTACTCAAAAGAGGTGTGTTGTATTTAGTGAAAGTCAAAGTACTTTACAGCTTAGCAAAAATCCTAATTTTTATGGTAGATCTAAATACATTAATGTGAAATATCATTGGATATGTGATGTTATAGACTCTAAATTGCTTAAAGTTGAAAAAGGGTACACAAAAGATAATGATTCATATATGATGACAAAGTCTATACCCAAACAAAAGTTTGATGCTTGTCATTTGATTGCCGATTTAAAAAAGGCCTCCCTTTATGTCAAAGGGGGAGTTTGTTGGGTCCTCTTTTAGTCGAGTCAACTATAATTAAAAGCAGATTAGGTTGTATGCATTTTTAGTGGAAACTTGTAACCTTTATGAAGAAAATTTGACCCTTCAAATTTTGGGTGTGTGGTGAATGATGTGACCATCCATATTCTTCACTTTTCTCTCCTCTTTATTTTTTAGGTATCAGTGGTTTGCTTGACTATTTTCTTCTTCTCACTTGGCCAAAACTTGTAGCAGTTATGGTTAGTGAGTATGGGTACCTTTTTCACGCACCTTTTATGCTTTATGTTGGCTAATGTGATCACTTTATCTCCTTATATTTTTGGTTTGATTGTTCTCTTAATCTTTGGGAGTGTTTATTGTCATTTTCTCCTTTAGTGTGAGAGAGAAGCTTTTGTAGATCTGTTAAGTTGACAATGCAGAAGAATTATCATGGTATTGGAAAGGAATTGTTGTGGTATGAAAAGAAGTTTTTCAAATATTTTTGAATTTTAAAATATACATTGTTGATCAATGAGTATTTGCTCTTTGGACTATTAAACAAATCATTTTGATGTATTTATTGATTTTATAATAGATTAGTTTATGAATTAGATCTCCTACTTTTACTTATTGAATTGAGAAGATTTTCAATGTTAAAATTTTAATATTCTTGTGTGTGATTTATTTTGTACATTCATATTTACTTCCCACAATTTTATTGAAATGAAAAAAAAAATATTTTTAACCTCACAATTATATTGCGTGAACGCCGTTGTCTTTTCCCAACACTGTTATTCAATATAACAAACTAGAAAAATAACAGTTACCTAATTTTCTAGTTAATTCTCAAGCTTTAGAAATGAATATCCTTTTGCACTAGAGGTGGTTTCAATTTTTGGGATGAAGCACACGCATGCATGTAACTTGATGACCTTTTTCTTATCATCCTCATATCCTCGATTAATTTAACATTTAAAACTCAAAGACTTCGTTTGATAACAAACCTTTTACTTCCTTGGGTAATGGGAATTTTATCTATTTGGTGCTTATCTCTTGCATTTTATGATTGTTGTTTAGATAGAGCGTTGAATTGTTACCTGCTGATGCAAGAAGCGAATTTTGTTGAAGGAACTTCCGAAAAGCACGCTTCTGTCCTGTATCGAGGGCTGGAAACCAGAAGACTCCCAATGCCAAATTATCAGGATTGAGTTCTCTATCGTTGTCTTTAGGGTCTCACTGTTGCTTCCTGAAAGCGATCGAACTATGTGATTACCCACTTAAGCCCAAGTTCTTTTTATTCATAATTTGACATGGACGTGATCGCAATAAGCGTGCTGGGCATTTGACTTCGATTTTTAATGCATATCAAGTCTGATGTTCAACCATAATCGGCAAGCTTGTTCCCTGACCAAGGTCAAAGGATTTTATGGAAATTGCAAATCTATAATACGGCTGGAGGCATACTCAACGCCCAACAACTCGAAGGAATCAAACCTTAGATTTAGGGGCTATAGCTATACCCAACGCCCACCTGACTACTTTATTGTTTCTTTCTCTTAAGAGGACAGGGTAGAGAATTGAACCATTTAATTTAAATAATGAAGATGTAAAATGGGTTATTGGAAAACGGATGTTAAAGAATAAAAATATTTGCTCAATACCTTCATCAAAAAAATATGTCAAAAAAGAACAGTAAAAAAGCATGGACTTGGTAATAATAATTTAAAATATTCTAGCACTTAATCTTGAAGCAATATTAATTGGTTGAATTAGAATTCAAGTTTTATAGGCCCGTAGCACTGGGAAAGTCTGTTGGACTTGGCTGGTCAATGACTATGGGGCCATCTTCTACATACGCCGGTCGTTGTTAGTTGAGCAGGGCCGCATGGAAGTCACAATTCTGCCCCATTTTCTTATATTGGACTCCAATAATATTCGTAGCCAAGTTTAAAACAAGGCAATATCGAGTTGAAAATGTCTTTAGTGGGCTGCTAAGTAAAACGACAGTGAGCCTACCTTAAACCCTATTGACTAGCCATCTTTGAATACTAAGGGGGCGCTTGATTCATAGAGAGTAATGGGAATGAGAATAGGAATGAATATAGTGAGGAATGAGAATGGATATAATCATTATAATTATAATGGTTGGTTAAGATGGAGGAATGATTGTCATTACCTTTGATAGTGGTTGGTTTGTTAAAAATCTTGGAAAATAAAATTTTAATAGATGGAGGAATGATTGCCATTACCTTTGATGGTGGTTGGTTTGTTAAAAATCTTGGAAAATAAAATTTTGTTAAAATTTTATTTTACATCAAATTATAAATATATTTTCATTAATTATATTTTATACACCCTATTTATAATGACAAAATGTTTAAAACCAATTATATTGTGGTATTTCATTTCCAATAGCTCTTGAAGAAAAAAAAATATTACAGTATTTTCTAGCATCAACATATCATTAATTACCTAATATCCTCACAATATAGTTAAATAAACAAAAATATTATACAATTCATCAACATAACCATAATATCCACCATTCCATTGCTATAGTAAAATTTAAATTAAATAAAAAAACTTGATTTTAAATATAACTTGATTTTAAATTTAAATCAAATAAATTTATTATAAAGTATAACTTGATTTTAAATTTAAATTAAATAAAGTATACTTATAAAAATAATTAGTAAATTTTCCAAATAAAACTTACCATTTTAATATTATTCTAATAAACTCTTATCAACATTCAACAAATTATTTATATATAATTTTATTCATATCATATCAAAGAGTTTTTTTTTTTGGTTAAGAAATTCATATCAAAGAGTTACATTGTCCAACTTAATTAGTATTAAGAATGCATTTAAAATTTAAGACATTTATGTAATACGTAGCCTAGAGCTTATTACGTACTCAAGATTAACATGAAAGGGTTAAAAACGAAGGTAATGTGGATTACCTGATTTCGGTTTCATCTCTAATTCCGATGTCGATTCCAAACTCCAAACGATCACGAATCTCCTAGGATCTTTATCAAAAATGTTTACCAACATGTGGTTTAGATCTTTCTACAGTTTTGTCAATACGTAAGCTCTCTTAACGAATTAGAAATTTCGTATGCTTACAATTGATATGAGCAACTACAGGAGACCTTAACCTTTATATAGCTTCCATATCGAGCTTTCCCATCACAAGGCCGATATGGACCAGGCCTACACTAATTGGGATCCATTTTTCACCCAAACTTCGACCTATTAATCTAGATCATTTATTGGGTCACTTTTATTATCTTTATCTGTATCAAGTTATGTAACTTCAACTATTAATTCATTGAAAAACCGATAAATGCAATTAATAGTTGTTCAACTATATGGGAAATGACAAAATTGTCCAACAGTTTAATTTAAATTATCTAAAAATATAATTTTAATTGACCTTTTTACAAATAACCATAAAATTAAACAATTTATTGATCAGAACTAAAAAGAATTATTTGTGTCAATTTACATTGGAAAATTTTTATTCTAATCTTATTTAATATAAATTACATTAAGCATACAATTTATATCGACTTGCATTCATTTACAATGGCATGGCAGTGGAACGAAACAGTGCGATGTATGGACAAAAGCGACCTACCTAACCTCTTTTTTAATTTTTCTTCTTTCAACTCTATGTAATACTAAAATATTTATAGCTAAATAGGACCGTGACAAACCATTTGTTAAACTTTGGGGTCAAGTAAAGTTTGATTTAAGATCCAACCTAGATATCTGCAACTCGTTTGACTCATATATCAACATATTTTGACTTTTATCTTATCGTTGATTAAATATGCAAGAAAGTTGAGTTTTTAAGCATTCAAATATGGTGGCTGCCGGCAACGATGATGCTAATAAACTTCCTTTATTTTTCTTTCTTTTCCACTACCTTTTTAGAAAAAAGAAAATTGGTTAATAATAATATAATTAAAGACCCCAATTTCTTGAGATTCCAATTTTTGACATAGACGTAATTTAATATCATAAACTAGAAGATTTTGAGTATGTTAATTGCGATTTTCTTAACCACAACGATTATAATAGTTTTAAAAGTTAGGACTGTTACCGACCATAAATTAAATAAAATTGATCGCAACAAAAAAGTTGTGGATGGTAATATTCATCGCCTTATTTATCAAATTAAACAATTACTTTGTCCTTATCTAAGACTCAATTATTTAGTTATATGTTACACATCTAATCTTTGAATAGTTTAAAGAAAAGATACCATTTTGTTTTCCAGGAACACTGTAGCTGTCTTTAATGGAGTTTTAATGGTCAATGAGGTTTAAAATAAATTTTGTGATTTGTCACTTCTGCTTAAACGTAGTAATATAATATGAAGATAAGTTTAGGTAGGAAGAAAATGAATACGTTTAGGGGAAGGGGCTACAAGTTGTACAATTTATATTTTTCAATAATAATATTTATGAACATCTCAGGTACGTACAATCTATTAAATATGACTATTATTAAAATGTTTTTTAATCTATTCTCATCACAATAAAATATTTTAAAGGTTAAATTATAACATTATGTCTTATCTTATATCCTAAATTACCTTTTTCTTTTTTTAACGTGTAACACGACCTCAGCAAAGGAATCCTCCTAAAAATTCACAAGTCCCATCCAATATTTTTGATTTTTATAAGATTTTCAAAAATAACAATAAAATGCACCTAATATGAATATTATACTTAAACTAATTAAATGCTATCAATATTAATTATTAAAAGTATATTATTAATTTGAGTTAGATTTAATTAGTTAGCTTAACTTCCCATAAATAATAATTAGTTCACATATTTTATTGTTATTTTTTAACCAAAATTTAATTTAAGGGTTTCTATTTGAAAAACTTAGTTTTCCAAAAATTATAAACATCAGAAAATTTTTATAATTTTTTTAAATTATAAGAAAAGTATATATTTTACCTTTTTAATTATAAGTAGTATATCTTTTTTTCATTTTCTTTAATTAAAGCAGGGATAAGTATAACCGACTTCATATTATGCTCATCCTATTTTACTTTTTATAATTAAAAAAATCAAATTCAGTTTTTTTATTTAATTTCATGCAATTTGAATTTAGTTTTATTTCGATGATTGGTCAGATAAACTATTTATAAATAATTTACTGTGTTTTTATACAACTATCAATAATATTTTATTTTAACTCAAAATAATTAGATTTAACCTAATAATTATATTTCAATAAAGTTTATTAAATTCATAATAGAAAATATATAAAATAACCTAGCTAACTAATTATATTGAAGCAGTTCTTATCAACCCATAAAAGTGGAAAGTGGGAAATTATGCTAAAATAAACATAAATCAGATTGATTTTTGCTAAAACCTTGTTAAATCTTCTGTACCATATCATAATCTACACATGGATAAAATAATAACAGTAAGTTCGGTGTTTAAATATGATATTCACTGCGTTGGATGGATTTTCGTCAAATTATTATTACTTAGATAAGATGGATATAATTAAATTAAACAGTAATAGTGTTATTCGTATTTTAGTACTCGTGGGTTCTTGATAGCGTTAAATTCTGACCCTTTATTTGAAATAAATCACATAAGCTTAAGGTGATATTAGGTTAACTCAATTCCACCTAGAAAAGAAAATAATTTAAACTATCTTATAATTTTAAGAGTCGTTTTAGCTGTATTTAATACTTAAATATTAAATAAATCTGTATAAATTAATTAATTAAATAACTATATTATATAATCTCCTATATTAATAATATAATATTTATTGATAAATATTAGTAAAATTTTATTTTATTAACTAAGAAAAAGTTTGTAAAAATTATTTACAAAACAATTTTTTTCATTATTAAAATAGTCATATGAAATTTTTATATTTAAAGATATTATAATTTTAGAATGCATATGCATTAAATAATTATCGAATTATTTAAACTAATTATAAAAATTTAAAGACAAATGAAATATTTACTAAATTTTAAAATTAAAACAAATCATTAACCGATACATCATCCTAAAACTTACTCACTACATTATATTGACTAAAAAGTATATTATGTATACATATATATTGTGGAGTAACTAGTAACTCAACAGCCACTTGAAGTTTTGAACCAATTGGTTCTATATACATGGTTCTTGTATGGTATGCTTAAGATTTGAGTCTAAGTAGAACAGGAAAGAAACAAGCTTAGTATCTCATTCTACTTTTCTTTAAATGAAGCAATTACTTATAAAGAGGAGAGGAGAGGAGAGAAGAGAGAGATGTAAAATAGGCAAAGGAAAAAATAAAAGAAAGGTTTGGATGGCTGTGACTAGATTCATTACAAGGTTTCATTTGCCTTCACCCAACTTCCATAACATTAACCTTTTTTAGATAATTTCTTCTTACCTATCCTATCTTATGCAACCTAATCTTACTTGCTATGCACTCAAAATTTGAATATAAAAAAATGAACTATAATTAAAATCATGACAAATAATATCACTTTGTCCACTTGCCCACCACAAATTTGAGTTTGACAATAGGAAAAAGAAAACAATAGAGGTTAGAACTTAAGAAAGATGGAGAAAAACAAAAGAAAAAGAAATCCCTCCCACTTTCAACATTATTCAAATTATAAAATCAAAAGAAAAAGAAATGCCTCCCACTTTCAACATTATTCAATTTGTATTCCAACCAATACATAAAATATCTTTATTTTAGCATATAGCAATAATGATTACACACATGTTCATGTTCATCCATTTCTACTTTAATTAATTTGAGGTCACCCATACCAATTTCTTATTATTTTATGATCTCATTCAGACAAAACGTAGGAAAGTTAGGAAAACAAAACTCAAATTAGCTCAACTACAACAAGCTTTCTTATTATCCCAAAAACAATCAAAACCAAACAAATTCAATTATCAAATTTCTCAAATTCCACAATTCCTATCTTTCTCCTTCCTATCTCACTAACTCCAGCTTTTCATTTCTCCTTTTTCATAAATATTATAATTCTCCTAATTAAGCTCTGTTCTGCTCTCCTAAGTTCAGCTTCTCCTAATCCTAGAAATTAATCTAAAAAACCAAGTTTTTTCCAGATTAAATCTTGCGTGTCATCTATCTTCAAATTTTTATTTTTCTGTTCCTCTGTTTTAAAGCTTGTGTTTTTCTTGGAACTGTTTGGATTTTCTGGACTAATTTCTTTTTTTAACCAAAAATTTGGAGTTGCTCCTTAGATGTTTTAACCTCTAAATCGAAATGGGTTTAGCCTAAAATCCTCAAAGAAAAAAGAAAAAAAAATTCTTTAAAGGTTTTAAGCAATGGAAACCAGGGAAGCCGTTGTTAGTAGTAGTGGAGGAGGTGGGGTTACTGTGGTGGGATCTGATGCTCCTTCTGACTACCAAATCGCTCCGAGGTCCGACAACTCGAATTCCACACCTGGATCGGCGCCGGTTCCTCCTCCGCCGCAGACGACGGCGGCTGCGGCGACCATCTCTGTTAAGAAGAAGCGAGGTAGGCCCAGAAAGTACGGTCCTGACGGGTCTGTAATGATGGCGCTTTCTCCGAAGCCTATATCTTCTGCTGCTCCAGCTCTGCCTCCTGTGATTGATTTTTCGTCGGCTGAGAAACGCGGGAAAGTGAAACCTGTCAGCAAAACGAAGTACGAATTGGATACTATAGGTAAATGCAAGATTTTCTTTCCCCAGGTTTTTGATACGCGGTGTGTTTCTTTGGTGGTTAAAGTTGAGACTTGAGAGTTTGGTGTATTTAATATTGTGGGTGTTCCTGTTTTTATTCTAAAGGTGGTTCTATTTGTGGAAGGTTTGTTGTGCTAGTGAGTTGAGGATTGAGTTGGTTTGTGTTGGGATTATGTACGAGTAAAGTGATGGGTGGGTTTGTGTCCTTTCCAACAAAAAATCTATCTTGCTTACCGCGCAGCCTCTACGGCTAGAGAGTGTCGAAGTGAAAGGCGTGGCTTTACTTGCTTACTTGATCTGCCGTTAAAAGAGGAAATGGGTGGTCGTGTTTGCGTGGGCTTTACTTCCCATATTAGGCTTTGGTATTCTCGCGTCTTATGTGGCGTGATTCTGTTGTGTCAAGTGGGACGGATGAGCAGAAGGTCTAATTATGGCTTGACTCCTTATAGTTTCTGTCAGCTAACATTCTCTGATATTTGCAATGATTTATTTGACTATTTTCGTTTGTGGAGAGCCAAGGTTGATTAGGTGATTTTGTGAAGTAAGCTTTCTTACTGGTAGAATTTAGAAATCAAAATAAGCTTTCTTAATCGTAGAATTTAAAATTTTGTGATTCTTCTGCAGCACATGATCTTGTTACCCCCGAGTTTCTATGAGTTATGACTTTGAACTGCAATTTTACTCTTTTCACTTTTGCACATACCTTAGATGTCATCTTTTCTTGTGGGGTGTTGTACAGGGATGTGACGAAATTGCATGAACGTTAACAAGTTAAGTTCGCTATGACATGCCTATAAATTGAGGCAAAAATAGTAGTCTTTGACTTTGTTGCTTATTTTTCCTGGTATTCTGAGAAGGACATCGTCTCTTGATTCAAGAAATTGAGTTACCACCCAGAGTGAATTGGGGCATAGTAATTAATAGAGATTAACTACTCAACTAACGCCACCACGCAGTCCTGGAGATTTAGCCATTTTATTAGATAACAAGAAGGTCTTAGCTTGTTAGATAGCAAAGTGTGAAGCTTTACAGGTTAAGAATTCTAAGTGCGGTTGGAGAGCTTTTTGGCTCAGTTTCGTAATACATTATTCTCTTCGGCGTGGTTAACACAACTGATAAATATTCTTAAATTTCAAACATTTTCTTAATTTTCTGTTGGATTTGTGGTTTTAATAGCATGTGTCCGCTTGATAATGGTTGATCTTTGTCACAAATTCTTCTTGTAGGTGAATGGGTAGCATGTTCTGTTGGTGCCAATTTTACCCCCCATGTTATCACCGTTAATGCTGGCGAGGTACATGAGAACATAACCAACTTAATTTCGCTATTTGTTTCTGTGATGATTTTGTAAGATTTTGATCCATGTAATATTTCTTTTATAATGCACAAGAATCCTCGCCTTGCGAGGGTTTGGAGAGGGTCATAATATACGCAGCTTTCCCTTTGTATTTTTACACGGAGACAATTTCATCCATGTAATATATGCTGATTAATATGCAATACTTAGGATAAATAAATATTCTATCTTCTGATGCAAAATTCCTGTTGTACCCATTCCATTTTATTTTAATTTTCCTGCCCTCTTAATTGAAATGTGTCACTTTGGTCATTTTCGTTAAATTTTAATCACCTATTTATCATTATATTTTTAGTCGCAGAAGAACTTCAGCAATATATTTAATATGTTATTGGAATGAAATGGGCAAAAACATGATTAATAAAAGTTCTGTTATTGAATTTTTAATTGACCTGACAATAGGCCGTAATTATTTTCTTTTTATCAATAATAGGAAGACTGAAATACAAGAAATTATTTTGACTGTATAGGATGTTACGATGAAGATCATTTCATTTTCTCAACAAGGGCCTCGAGCTATATGTATTCTCACAGCAAATGGGGTGATCTCGAGTGTGACACTTCGCCAACCTGATTCATCTGGGGGCACACTCACATATGAGGTACGGCAAGTTATGCTTTCTTCTAATTTATGATTCTTTTCCTCATATTCGTCAGTAATGATGTATCCTCAGTCTTGGCTTTGATTCATTTTGTAGTGAATTTTATTTCTTTTCTGCCAAATCTTTTTGATTTATAGTAACGCTTACTCAGTGTTCAGTTTATTTGAAGTTCGCTTCTATCATAGATAGTTCCATGCATATAAATTTTGGTATAGATAGAGTCGAGGACATTCAAACTTGTTGAAATTCAATAAAATTGAACAGAAACATCATGTTTTATCCGGTTGGCTAGGGGGATAGAAGTACTTCCCCATGTACCAGAGTTCAAATCCTGGCAGGCGCATTGGAACTCAAGAATTGGGTAATAATGTGTAAATGGAGGGGAACTTACTCATACATGTTTGTTTGTCATGCTGATTTTTTGTGCTCTGTAAACTCTGCTCCATTGTCTGCACACATTCCAGTATCATTTCACGCACATGATATATATGTACTCGATCGTAAGCCTCCTTTTTGTGACATTAGTGAAAATTCAATGCCTTCCATTTGGTTTTCTTCCAGGGTCGTTTTGAGATACTTTCTCTATCGGGTTCATTTATGCCTACTGAAAGTGGAGGAACGAGGGGTAGATCTGGTGGGATGAGTGTTTCATTGGCAAGTCCAGATGGACGCGTTGTAGGTGGTAGTGTTGCAGGGTTGCTAGTAGCTGCAAGTCCCGTCCAGGTTTGCATTTTAAGTTTTGTTAAATTTCCTCTCTTTTGTTAGCCAACCCAAGCACACTATCCAGGCAAATTCCCCCATTAAAGTATTGAGCAAGATGTTTATTGCAGAAAGTCTTGACATGAGTACGAGGATGGAAATTCTGATCTTGTTCTGTTTAATTTCATCAGGTTGTGGTGGGCAGTTTTCTGGCTGGAAACCAACACGAACAAAATACCAAAAAACAGAAACATGAAACCATTACAACTATCACGCCAGCTGCTGTGCTTCCTATTTCTACTGCCGAGCCAAAACCCAATCTCTCACCTACCTCATTCCGTGGGGATGGTTGGTCTTCTTTCCCTTCTGATTCTAGGAATAAACCAACCGACATTAATGTATCTTTGCCGGCTAGCTGATCTGAAAGGAGTGCTCTATTGTTTCATCAAAAGTTTTGTCAGTGATTATTATGGCAAATCAACTCTAGCTTATTGATGCTTCCCTACGTATAACCTCGTCTGTAATCCTATGAATAATCAATGAGAACTACATATCAAATTTACCCTCTTCCTTCTCAGGTAGAGTTTAGTTAGCTGATCAGAGGGGCGCTTGCTTCTGTGTAGAATATTTGATGTAGTATTACAACTGAAGTTGGATGTTTTTATCTTTGTTTCTTTTTGGTAATGGATTGTAATTCTGTTATCCGTCCCGACGAAGCTTTTATGTTGTTTCTATAAATTTACATTGATCTGAGGGAATTCTGGACATCTTGTAGAGATGATTAAAGGTGGACATCCAGCATTGTTCCTTAATTATTTGTCCTTTTGATTTCTAGGCCCATTTTCTGATTTCAAAGAGGGAAGTAGAAAGCACAGCCTGCTTCTTCTCCAGACAAGGATAGAGATAAATGGTAGTGAATAGTTCCTACCAGATCCGCTATTTGAAAAGAGAAGCATAGTTTGTCTTTTTCTTTTCATTTTTGCTTCTGCAGTAAGATAGTATTTAATTCTGTTTTGTGCATATCTCGATCGTTTGAGTACAATTAAAGCTGCATAATTTTTACTTTATTCAGTTCCAAGCATTTTTCTTTTGATAGAGTTAACTTTCTTGGTGTTATCGAAGGATGGGAACTCAACTTATTAACAAGCCAGTTGACTTCGAACATTTTTAAGGCTTTTATATTTATTAGCTAAGGTATGCTTTATTCTTCCATAATGAATTTGTTAAGAATTTTCTCATACATGAAGTAGTAAATAATTAAAAGGATATTTGCAATAATTATTAAGTTTTTAGACACTTAAAGATGATGGGTTTTTTGTCCTTTTCGTAAAACTGAAATCAAACTTGAAATTGCTCACAAAACAGTGTTATTAATATAGCTGAAACATCTGACAGAAGGAAAGAGAAGCTATTCCGGGATGAAAAGATAGGTGATAAACAGAATTTACCGGTGGTAATGGGAATTATAACACAGAATCCCAATCAAAAACAGAATCCCAATCAAAAACAGAAAACCTTTTCAATAAATAAATCAAGCTAGTTGTGCATGGAAAGGAGACAGATATATGTTATTTCATTAAATGGTAGCCAAAATCACGATGAAGCAAATGGAGAAAGATAACAAGCATCTTCATTAAATGATAGCCGGAATTATGACAAAATAAGTAGGGAGAGAGAGGGCCTTTCTTTTTCTTTTAAGCATTTTATATGATTTGACCAAATTTTTTATTCCAATAGGATGCTTGCTTGTGAGAGTAAAACTCTAGTATTTTATTATTTTTGTTTCCTATAAAAGAAGTGTAACCGATATAGTTGTATTGCAATTTTGGTTAAATCCAGCTTTAGTATTTAAAGCAATTTGTAAGGTAAAAAATAAAAAGAGTGTACTTATACTTGTGAAAGAATGGTTCATTTAAAAGTGAGAGATGTCAAACATTCATAATATTGTGTGTTCAGGTCTCACATTAAATAGTAAACTTGATTATAATTATTGGGAGATTTTAATATCTACCCACCTCAAGGCTCACATTATTTGGAGTTTTATTGATCCAGACTCACAAGAAGGAGTTGATGTAAATGCTCAAAGGAATGACCAATTGATGTTATCCCAATTCACTTAGGAGTAATTATTTAATTTTTGGAAAAATTGCTAATGCTAAAACAGCCAAAGAAGTGTGAAATATTTTGAAATTGGCTTATAAAGGTACAGATAAGGCTCAAAAATTTCACATTGCAGTCCCTGTGTAGATAATATGAGAGGTAAGAAATGTCTAATTCATAAATTGTTAAACAATAGTTTTCTCATGTTAATGATCTTGTCAACAAGATTTGTGGTTTTAATAATGGAGAAAAAGGAGATTTCAAAGGCAGAGATGGAAGTTTTAGAGAAAGAGGTCGTAGCAATAATTTTAACTAGGAAAGATAAAACAATTTCAGAACATTGAGTCAAGGAAGAGGAGGAAAAATTTTGGGCTTACCAATTGAGGAAGAGGATGTGGTAATCAATATCAGGAGAGATGTAATTTTAATTGCTTTAATTGTGGAAGGTATAGACACAAAGTTGCTGATTGTAGATTCATATCGTAGAACAACTATTAGGTTAATGTCGCAAAAAATTAGTACCAACATTTTGGTGAGAATTCTAATAATTTAAAAAATTTATTTTTAGCAAGCAACTATTTTATGGAATATGAAAATATCTTGTACTTGATTTCTGGTTGTAGTATTCATATGTGTGGGATTAAGGAGTTATTTTTCTCTTTAGATTAAAATGTTCAGTCAATAGTTAAATTTAGGAATAATTCAAATATTCCTATTTTAGGAAAAGGTCGAGTATTTATTAGGCTGAATGATGGTTCTAAAAGTTTTATCTCTGATGTTTTCTATGTTTCTGGTCTTCATCGTAATTTACTGAGCATGACTCAATTATCAGAGAAATGTCATAAAAAGCATATTCATCATGATTTTTGTACCTTGATAGGCAAGATTGGAAGATTTATTGCAAAGGTAAAGATGTCTTCTAATCGTCTATTCCCACTAAAAATTCATCATGAAAAATTTATTTGCTTGAATTCTGTGATATCTGATGCAAATTGGCTATGGCACATGCGTTTTGGACATTTTTATTTTTCTAGATTAAATTATCTATCAAGAAAAGAGCTTGCGTTTGGCTTACCTGTTGTGAATATTTCTGACCATATATGTGAGACATGTGAGTTGGGAAAAAAGCATAGGGATGTTTTCCCAGTTGGAAAGTCCTATAGAGCAAAGAAGTTATTGGAGATTATTCATTCATATCTGTGTACAATTGAAGTTCCATTTAATGGAGATAATAGGTATTTTATTACTTTTATTGACGATTTTAGTAAAAAGACTTGGGTGTATTTTCTAAACAGAAATTAGAAGCTTGTATTGTGTTCAAATCATTCAAAGCGTTTGTAGAAAAGCAAAGTGGTTGTAGAATTAAAACATTAAGAAAAGATAGAGGTCAAGAGTATCTTACATGCATAGAGTGATGAGATTTTCGAAGTGTCAACATTAATAACATTTATTACCTTTGAGAATCCGAAACACCAAGACCCATGTGAATATCGAAATCAAATCCATATCAGGTTATACCTTTTTGCAACGGAAATATAAAGAGAAACTGGTAGTGTCAAAAGAGCACATCAAGTGTTGCGTTTCTACTGATATCCACACTCTCGCGAGACTGAACAACCCCTTTTGATGTGCTAGCACCACTTTTGAGACCTCTCTCTCTCTCTCTCTATTTCTAGTAAAGGATGTCTCCTTTAAGGTTTTTGAGCATATGAGAGCAGATGAGATTCTTCATTCTTCAAGTCATACTATATATCCATATATATAGTAAAACTTTAAAGACCCAAACCCTAATGGCCAAAGTTGAAATCTGATTAAAGCCTAATGAATGTTTAGTCTTCTTGGTGTGCGACCCTGTAGGCTTATTTAATATTAGTAGGAGGCCTAAACTTCTTTCAGGCCCGCAAGTTATAAGTAGTCTTTAGCAAGACAAAACAACTACATAATATTAAAAAAGGTCGGAATACGACACCACCTAAATCACAACTGATCAATTAGAGTACATTCTATAATTGGTTCGCGGGGCATACACCAACACAGAGGTCATTGATTAGTATGAAATTCAACATCACTTGACCACCAGATACCTGCCTCAACATAATGGAGCAGTAGAAAGGAAGAACATAACTATTATGGATATCGAAAGAGGCATGTTAAGATTTAATCAATTGTCCAAAGAATTTTAGGCAAAAGTTGTTGCTTGTGTAGTTTATATTTTAAACAGTTGTCCAAAAAAAAAGCCTTAATGACAAAACACATGATAAAGCTTGGAGCGAAAGGAAACGTACCATTCAACATCTTAAAATATTTTGGGTGTATTGCTTATGCCAATGTACTAGATCAGTTGAGAAAGAAGCTGGATGATAAAGGTGCAAAATGTATTTTTATAAGCTATAGTACAAATTCAAAGGACTATAAATTATACAATGCAAATACGAAAAGGACAATTATTAGCCATGATGTAACCTTTAATGAGGATGCAATATGAGATTGGTCTTCAACTTCCTAAAAAATGCTAGTGGTAATTTTAGAAAGCTATGAAGAAGAAAATACTCAGGCAGATTCAGTATCTTAGCTAGAGACATCTGGTAGACCCTAAAGACATCGTCAGTTCCCATCCATATTGGAAGATTATATGATAGGTACTTATAATGATCTATTTGATGAAGAGATTTTCAATTTTGCCTTATTTGCAGACTGTGAACTAGTTAATTATGAGGAGACATCAATTGACTTGAAATGGAGAAAAGCCATAGATGAAGAAATATAGGCAATTGAAAAGAATGAGACAAGAGAATTAACATATTTTCCAGGTAATAAAGAGCCTATAAAAGTAAAATGGGTGTACACGACAAAATACAAGCCTAATGGTGATAGTGATCGGTTTAAAGCTAGATTGGTTTCAAAAAGAGATAATCAAAAATCAGGTATTGATTACTTTGAAGTATTTGCTCCTGTTGCAAGATTAAATACTATTCGTATGATTATCTCTCTCTTAGCTCAAAATAATTGGAAAATTTATCAAAGGGATGTAAATTTTGCTTTTTTAAAACTTTGGAAGAGGAAGTATATATTGAGCAACCTGTGGGGTATGAAATTAGAGGAAAAGAATATAAAGTTTATAGGGTGAAGAAAGCACTGTATGGATTGAAGCAGGCACTATGAACATTGTACAAACGAATTGATTCATACTTCATGAAGTATGATTTTGAAAGATATCCTTTTGAGCATACTTTATATGTTAAATTTGTTGAGCCTGGTGATATTCTAATTGTGTGTCTTTATGTTGATGATCTAATTTTTATTGGAAACAACTCAAAGATGATTGAAGATTTTATGGAGGTTATGGTAAAATCATTTGACAAGCCAAACGTAGTTGTAATGCCTTATTTTCTTGGAATGGAGGTAATTCAACAAGATGATGGAATTTTTATCTTCCAAAGGAAGTATGTGAATGATATTTTAAAGAAATTTAAGATGGAGAAATCAAAACCAACTCCTACCCCAATTGAAGAGAAATTGAAACAAATAAAAGAAGACAAAGGGAGACGTATAAATTCAACTTACTATAAGAGTTTAATTGAAAGTCTGAGGTATTTAACTGCAATCAAACCAGATATAGTTTATGAAGTTGGATTACTTGGCAGATTTATGGAGGAGCCTCATACCTGTCATTTATAAGGAACAAAGAGAATTTTCCGATATATCAAAGGTACTTTAAATGGAGGAATTTTTAATGCAAATATCAAATATGTAAATCTTGTAGGTTACATAGATAGTGATTGGGGAGGAGATATAAAAACAAGAAAAAGCACATCAGGGTAAGTTTTTCATCTTGGCACTGATGCAATATCATGGTCTTTAAAGAAATAACTCGTGGTTGTATTATCTACAGTTGAAGCAGAATACATTGTAGCAATTAGTCATGCTACACAGGCAGTATGACTAAGAAGAATGCTTGAAGTACCACATCAAAAACAAGATGCTCCATGATAATTATTCTGTAATAATATGTTTGCAATAGCACTGTGCAAAAATCCAATTTTTCATGGGCAATCCAAGCATATAGACATTTGGTTTCACAAATTCGCGAGCTAGTAACTAAAAAGGAATTGATTCAATATTGTCACACTGAAGAACAAACTATATATATTTTTACTAAACCACTGAAGTATGAGTTGTTTCACAAAACTGAAGAAATTGTTGGGATGATAAATTTTTACCAGCTTGATTTAAGAAAGGCAATGTCAATAAATAAATCAAGCTAGTTGTGCATAGAAAAGAGATAGATACATGCACCTTCATTAAATAGTAGCCGAAATTATAATAAAATAAATGGAGAGAGACAACAAACATCTTCATTAAATGGTAGCCGGAATTATGATGAAGCAAGTGGAGAGAGAGGGACTTTCTTCTTCCTTAAGTATTTCGTATGATTTGACCAATTTTTTGGTCCAATAGGATGTTTGCTTGTGTGAGTAAAACTCTAATATTAATTTTATTATTTTTATTTCCTATAAAAGGAATGTAACTAATGGAGTTGTATTGTATTTTTGGGATTGAATGAATTCTCCTCCCCTTTTCCCTCCCTCTCTCTCGCGCACGCACGCGTGTGTGTGTGTGTGTGTATGTGTGTGGGGTCATATGATATCAAACCTTTTTACTTATTTATTTATTTTATCTCACTTCTCCATATAATACCATTGTTCTAACTTAAATACGAAATCAAATTCATGTATTTGGAAATTAAAGGAAGGTTAGTCGTCGGCGGGAAATGTGAAACTCTTTATTTCAATGATAAATTTTAAAATTTTATTTTTTAATTTAATTAGTTTTTTAAGTTAAAGTAAACTAATTAATTTTTATTTAATAGTTTCTTTTTTCAATTAAAATTTAAATTAAGAATAATCTTTTTCAATCATATTCTAAAATTTTTAATTTTATTTAATCTTTAACTGATTTTATAAAAATTTAAGTTGTATCTTTTAAATTTTAAAATTCTTATTTTATTGGTTTAATTTTTGGCCTAATTTTTAAATATTATTTAATTCATCATTTTCATATTTGATTATGGATTGGAGAATAAAATAAATTATATTCTTTCAAGTTGATAAAACAAATTAATTAGATAATCGGAGTACGTATATGAATGAGGAATTGTCCTTATCTTGTGTTGTTTCACAAAATTTCAAATCCAAAGAGTTTATTTATCTATATTTTAATATATTAAATCCTTCTGAAAGTACTCAGCCACAAATTTTGACCATACAATAAATATAAGTTTTTCTGCTTGAGATTTTTGCATCCTATTTTCTTGGTAACATCAGAAAGCAAGGTCCCATCCATTTTCGCAAACAATAAATTCATTGATTAGTCAGATTGGATCCTGGACTTGAAAACTCCCAAGTAATTAAGCTTAAGCTTGGATAGGTTGACCAAAGGTTATTCCATGTCTAATTGTTTTAATCCCAATTTTTGGCCACAGATGAAATTGAGAAGCAGGAATTCGAACTCGAACTGTAATATCAAGTGTTTGAAAAAATCAGGCTAAAGTTGGTCCGGACAAGCAGCTAGCTTGCAAGTCATGTTATGCCAGTTAATTACAAATGTTGTATTAAAATGGTTCCAGAATCTAGGGATGTTTTGTCCTCAATGTATCTGAAATCATTCATGTCAACGATGCCATTTTCTAGGCTTTTGAAACTGATAACTCACGCAACCTAACTGTTGCTAGGAAATTATCCATAGAACTTCTAGAGTACTTAGTGTTCGTCAGAACTCAACTAAATGAATAGTAGCAAGGAAATTTTCATCAACTGTTTTTCAGATTTCTTCTACACCTTTAGTGCCACATTGTCATAAAAGGTTAACAAATTAAAGGGATTCTAAGATGCTAAAGTGTGTTTGTATTTCAACTTTTGATAAATGGTTTACATGAAATTAAAAGATAATGAGACGTGAGTGTAAAAACTCAGAACAAATGTTTCACATGTACTAACCAGATTTCATACTCATAGAACCAAGTATAGGCAAACTGGAGTTATGGATGCTGACACACTCTCAAGGAAGAGTAAAATGTATACAAACGTGGCCACCACTCACCATGAAAGAGTCAAGAGATAGATATTAGTCTTTGTCAATTAATAAACTAAGAAGAACACAGAATAAAATGATTAGGACTTAAAATTAGAGAAAATGCGAATAAATAATGACCTGTGCAAGTCCTTGGTGCAGGTGGATCGAGCATTTTTATTTATCCCAACAACACACTAGTCTACAGGATACCAAAATCACACGGACACGAAGGAACTGAATTTACACCATGGTTAATTCGACTTGATTAAGTAACATTTAATCTTGTACAATTTGGCCAAAAAAGTGCACGGCTGATGATGACTAGCGTAAAGCCGTAAAGAGAGAAAACCTTATAGAAAATCCTGGTTGCGTGTCATTCGCTTGGAAGTTTACATTGCTTCACAATATTGACTTGCTTACCTTATACCAGATTTGAGTATGCTGATTATACACTTCACAATAATTTCCGAGAATTGGCACTCATTTAAGACCAACTAATCCTTCCAACCATATAAATAGAACTCCGTTGCGATCTTTAATTTAAGAAGAAAAATAAAGCATACATCCTTCTATTCTATTCTTGGACATGAACCTTATTGACAGACCATTACTTGCATTCTTAGTTCTTTCTGTAGCTGCCACTCTTGTCCTCAAGTTTTCATCACCACTTTTCATATTTTCACTGTTCAACGCCACAATTTTGTTTGTAGTCCTCGGAAATCACAGGCCGTCCGGAGATGAAGTTGACGAGTTCTTTCATTCTTCACAATCTTCATTTGCAGATGATTACATTCATTACGTTAAGGATGATAATGGCGGTAGTGATATGGAGGATGATGATGAGGACCGTAGTGAATTCGATGGTTCTGATGGCTACGATGAAGATGACGACGATGATGGTAGTGAAGGTGAGGTCGGTTGGGAAGACGACGAAGAACCTGATGAGAACTTGGAGGGCAGAATTGAAGACTTCATTGCTAAGGTTATCAAAGGATGGAGAGAAGAATGGTTGATGGATAATCTCCATAATCAATAGTCTTGTGGCCGCCAAATGAGTACGCCGGGATATTAGAAAATGTTTCTTTGAGGAACTAGTATGATATGATGATAGTCATTCTTTGCAAGCAAACTCCTAGGTTTTTCCAGGGGATCTTGTGCATTTGATTTGCACTACCTCTTTTCTCATGTTGTATGTGCTCTATTGACATGTCCAGTATTAGGGACAATCAAAATATGAGTTTTTGCATTGTCAAATAATTAATAGAAACCAGACTTGTAATATTCTTGCTGATCATGTTTTTCGTCTATCTTCCATCATCTTTATTACCTATAAAACCTGTGGTGAACGATTTAAATCGTGTTAATTTGAATGTGCACATTACTATTATTAAATAATAGCTATTATTATAATAAATACTAAAAATATTATTTTTATAAAATAATTATTTCATTCAGTAATAAGTTTATTAATGACCTCTAAATAATGGTCATATAATTAGTTCTTTAAACAAACACATAATGGTCATTCTTTAATTTTAAAGAAAGAGAAACTAATTTTATTGGATTAAAAATAGTTGCCTCTATATAATTTTAATTAAGATTCAAATTTGAAAGTTAATAAGCAGAATAATTCCACATTTTAAAAAAAATATAAGAATTTTATTAAAATTTATCATCTCTTTAAAAGTGGAGTTTTATGATTTTTGTTTTGATTTTATTTTTAAAAATAAAAATATGTTTTATTGAGGTTTGAAATAAAAACTGAAAAAAAAATCAATTTAGACTTCTAATCCCAATTTTGTTTTATTCTTATCATAATATTAGATGTTAATAATAATTTTATTTTATTTTATTTCTTAATTATCAAATTTTATTCTTAAATTAATTAATTATTATAATTATTAACAATACAAAGGTATTAATATTTAATATAATTAAAATATTTATACATTATTTTTATATACCAAAGGGATATAATCATTCCCAAAGTATCTTAACATTTTGGAATTTTTTCAATTCAGCGCCCAAGTTTAAAAATTTTTAGTTAAGTGACTAATCTTTTAAAACTTAACAGTAAAGTTGATACTGATATTATATTTAGTAATATCATTTATGTTTTACCTCTTTATTACTAAATTAACTGCCCTGCTTAGCCTAGTAGACTTATATTTAATAGTTTGTCAGCTTATCTCTACTTATCATAATCATTCAATAAGTAAAAATGTAGTTAGATGCGTAAATATCGGCGTAAGATACTTCAATCTCTCAATCTAATATAGTACCTTGGTACTATTGTAATATCTAGTCATCGATACAAGATATTCTTAAGACTCACGATACTCGAATACCACTTCGATACCTAACTATCGGTAGAGGACGTTCTCGAGACGCAAGATGCCCTGGTAACTACTACACAGAGAGGTACTTAGCTACAACTCACTTATATCTCAAGAACCTATCAATCTTTGACCATTAAATTTAGCCTATTCTAGGCAAGTCTAATATTCACAACTCAGTCTATTTTTAAATCATTATGAACCAATCTTTATCTAATTTCATGAACAATATTTATCTTACCCTAATATTCTTAGATATACATATCACAACTAAAAATTATAATTATCATATTTTCTCTTAAATTATCAAACGATACACATCATATCACGTAACAAAATATAGACACTAAACATTTTGTAACTTGTCAATTATTTATTTAATAAATAAATTCTTAAAAATTCATATATTTTAAAATCCACAAATTTAATTATTAATTATTAATCATTAATATAATTAATTAATAATTCAAAATATGATTCACTATAAAATAATTTATTAATAACCAAATTCACAATTTTATAAACTGTATATAATTATAAGGGTACAGTTTAAGGTTATCCTTCCTTGATCTCCAGACTCAATTATTTCAATTGCTCCAATCTACTCCCTTCGAATTTAGACATTTACAAAATTTTATTAGACTTAATTTAAGAAAAGTTTTCAATCCTAATACCACTATAATTACTAAAATATCCCTAATTATTAAAATTCCTATTTTACCCTCACATTCTTTTATTATAAAAAACCCTTATAGGAATTAAATTTCAAGTTTACTCTTAAATATTCATATTTCCTATTTTGCCCCTTAATTTATCTTAAAATTCCTAAAATACCAAATTTCCTTCTTTTTCTTTTCTTTTTTCTAAAATTTCTCTTCTTTTTCTCTACCCCAACATCATCCTCTCCTCTTTTCCTAACCTCCTTTTTCATTTTCCAACCAAAATTTCTCTTTTTAAAAAATTCATCAAAATTGTCATCACAAGCATATAATTCTGACTAGAAGCTAGTTTAGGATGAACGAAAATCACTAATAAAGTGGATAAAATTTAGATGGAAAATTCCCTTCTTACCTATATGAAGATCTATATATTTCCAATAGAGTTTTGTGTTGTCAATCTCCATAATTTCCTCTCTTATATATTGCAAAACAAACAAAGTAAAGAAAAAGCTTCAATGTAGAAGAAAGATGTTATTTTTGTACCCCCTTACCACTTAGAAATATGGAGAAAAAGAAGGAATGCTATTTTTTGTTGGTTTCTACAACCTACACGTGTTGTATTTTCTATAACCAATTTAAGGAGCATTTTGTAAGACTCTTTTAGTATTTTAGAGTTTTTTTAATGGACTAAAGGCTTTATGGTTTTAACCATTGATTTGAAGAAGTTTTTTATGTAAAAATCTTGGTATCCCTTATATTTATGATTTACGTTTGAAATATTTATTTTTCAAAATAACACACTTATCACAACATCATTATTATGCTAGATTGTGCTTACTCCTTATAGATTTAAGTAAAAAGAAAATTTGGGATTGTACATTTCACTCTATATTATGTTTGATTTTTTAAATATCGATGCATATATTTTACTTAGAGCTTATAGTTGAATATTGATGGTAATTTTATTTGAATGATGAAAGCAAATTCTAGCAAAACAATGTATTTAAATGACACTAATTACCATTAGTGAAAAGGAAAAATGAAAGATCTCTTATTTGTGAAAAAGATGCATTTGCCTATGTTTGCCACTTAAAGCACCAATCTATTTTGGATGATGATTGATAATTTGAACATACACAAGTTTGTAGCTATATTACAAAAATTGGTAGAAGATAATGTCCTAATCACATTGTTAATAAGAGACATGCTAGAACTTTGTGGGATAAACTTGAGACATTTGATACTTCAAAGACTAACAATACAAGTTTTTCTCACCTAAGCAATTGATGAATTTGAGCTACAAAGAGCATAGTCCAATTTCTCTTTAGTTAAATGATTTTCAAGGTGCTCTTAATCAATTGTTTGAAATAGGTGTTGAGTTTGATGACAAGATATACGGAGTTTGGTTGCTTAATATTCTACCATATTCTTGAGAAAGTTCTTATAAATTTTTGACCAATTCTTCTCCTAGTCGTATGGTGACTATCGAATATGTTAAAAATGTTGCTTCAAATGAATAAGTGAGAAGAAGATTTCAAGGCTCACCTTCATCCTCATCCTCATCATGGTGTTACTGAAGATAGGAGAGAAGTAAATCCAAAAGACATAAGAGTAGATATAAAATTAAAAGCATGTCAAATTACAAGTATAATAACTTTATTTGTAATCAATATGCTAAAACAAGACAAATTAAGAAGTGTTGTTTCACGTTGAAAAAGGAGATGAGATAAGAAAAGAACGGTGGTGATAATGATAATTGTGTTCCTACTACTATTGATGGTTATGTTCTTATTGTTTGTGATGAAAATGTCATCAATTTAGTATACAACTGAATTATAGATATTGGTGTTTCCTATCATGTCATGCCAAAGAAGTGGTTCATCACTTATACTTTTAATGATTTTGGAGTATTGAAGATGGACAATGATGACAAGATTAGAGTGATTGGCATAGGAATATTTTGCTTAGATACTAACAATGATTCAACATTAGTCCTTAAACATTTCAAGTATGTACCTAACATTCACTTGAATTTTTTCTCTCTAGGAAAGCTTGATAATGATGGTTATTACAATGCTTTCAATAAAGGAAAGTATAAACTTACTAAAGGTTCACTAGTTGTGGCTCGAAGTAATGAGTTCTTTAACTTATATATGATGTAAGGTTTTATTTTTAGAGGCTAGGTGAATATGGTGGAGAGTGATACTTCATCATAATTATGGCATAAAAGACTTAGTTATATGAGTATGGCCTTCATACTCATATGAACAAAACAAATTTTCTTTTTGGGATTAAGGAAACTATACTAGACAGAAAATAAATCTACGTTTATTTTAAAGTCATCCTCTTTCTAAAAAGTCAAATTTTTAGAGCTTATCAATTTTATTAATGACTGAATATCAAGTTCTTTATAAATTTAAGAAATTTAGGCCTTGGTTGAAAGACAAACATGCAAGAAACTAAAATGCATATGTAGTGATAACTGTAGTGAATATTATGAAAATTTTGATATTTAGTATAGACAGTAGGGTATTGGACATCGAAAAATTCTCCCAAGAGTCCCTATTTGAACAGTTCAATTAAGAGGATGAATATAATTTTGGTGGAGACATTTAGGTGCTTACTTATATAAACAAAGTTGCCAAATTACTTTTAGACAAAAGCACTTTGCACAATTGCTCATGTTATCAATTTATGTCCTACTGTTGCTTTGGATGATGATCCCCCTAATATAGTTTGGTTTAATAATGATGTTTTCTATGATTACTTAAGAGTCTTTGGGTGTAAAGCATTTGTAGATGTTCCTAAATAAGAGAGGTTAAAGTTAGATGCTAAGACCAAGTAATGTATCTTTATTAGTAATGGTCAAGATGAGTTTGGCTACCAGTTGTATGATCACTAGAGAAAAAACTTGTCAAAAGTTATGATATGGTGTGCTTTGAGGATGAGGATTTTAATGATATTGATGAGGTTGAGATGAATGCTTTTTAATAATGCACCAAATGTAGTTGACGATGGTCTTCAGGATGTTCAAAATCCAAGATAACAATTATTAAGATATATGGTTTATGTCTTATTATTTGGTTTTGGCATTTTTCAATAATTGGACATCTAAAATAATATTGATGAGTTTAAAATTCAAATCAAAGTAGGATAGAATAAAATCTGCTATCTTGGAAAATTGGATAGAGTTAGAACTTTATCTAGAGAAGAACTCTTGGATTACATTGGTGGATGTTTGGATGTGGAACAAATTGCTGAAGTGAGGGAGGCTTGCGTGTGTGACTTGGTTAGTGTCTTGGTGTGGGTTCATCATATATGCATGGGTTGATAACGTTGTAAGTGTGTGTAGAAAATTGTGAGTGAGTTGAAGCAATGTAGGTATGTACGCGAACCATTACTTTGGACAATGTTTATGTGACCCCTCATCTAAAATAGAATTTTGTGTATATAATGTTGTCGTGGGTTGAAAGGCAGATTTAGTGAGCTGCAGATTTTGTGATGGGGCATGAGTAACTCCCTTGTGACTCCCTCCTTGCGTTGTTTTGGTTTGGTTGCGGGTGGTGTGCGAGGTGAGTTTGTAGGTCTTTTATTTTGATGATTAAAAAGTGCATAGAAGGACTGATGTGCTGATCTTTATGTTGCTGTCTTTATTGAAGTTTTACGTGAGTGTGCTAAAGGTGACATGATGCACTGAGATGTTTTGATAGTCGCGTGTCTTTGTTGGTTGGTTATCGTTGATGAAGTTTTATTGCAGCTATGTTCTTGTTTTTGTCTTTGCGTGGTTCTGTTGAGTAAATTCGTGAGTTTTTAGCAGATGGCTTTCTATGGTGTTTGTGTGATTTTGTTAGGTTGCTTACTGTCATCGATAGTGGTTTTATGTGGAAAACTTCTAGCAATCTTGGTGATTTTATGGCTATCGTTTTTTATGTTGGTGTGCAAAATTCCAGAAGTTTTTGTGACTTTGTAGCTGTTGTTTTTTCTGTTGGTTTATTGCGAAAACTTCAGTAGTTGTCTTGGTTGTTGCAGCTTTATTGGGTTAACGTTTCAGTGATGAAACGTTTGTTGATTTGAGAAATTTTGTGGCTTCTGTGCATGGGATGTTTCAGTGACTATATAGAAGATTCATAGCAGATTTCTTAGTTGACAACTTCTCGTTCTTTCGTTGATAAAGATGCATATTTAGGGGAGTTGCTTTTTATCTCAAGTGTTTTTGTTTATGTTGAATTTTGTTTAATCACTTGAGTTGTTTATTTTTTTTTGTTTTCATTAAACATTGTTTGACAAAATCCTTTTTTGAGATTAGTACAAGACGGTCGTATTATTGAGTGTGAATTCTTTAACAGGTTGTGAGGACGAGGGATAGTGTCAAGGGTTGAGTGTTGTCGGCTTAGTAAAGCCTTGTATAAAACTATTGTTGTTAGTGGAAGAATTAAGTTGGGTGAGGGCCCTGTAGACATAAGCAATGTGTGCCGAACTGCATTAACAAATATCAGTGTTGATTTATATTTGTGCGTTCAATTTTTCTGGTTTTTGATTGGGCTAGAAACGATTGCGGCAAAATCTGAAAGTTTGTGAAACTACTACACCCCTATGGTTTTTCAACAATGAAATTGATTATTAAGTGTATAATGGTTAAAAGTGTGTCAACAGTTTGGATTTTATAATACATGTTATGGTTGGTTAGCAACCACAAGAAATGGAAAGATAAAGGCTCTTAAAACTTCTATTAGGAGATTTGTTGGAAAGAGAAAGTCCTCATCACATGACCCTCCTAGTAAGTATGTACTAAGGAAAACATGAATAGTGAGCAGAGGGAGAAATAGTTTGAAGTTATGAAGAATAAAATGAAATCCTTGTTTGATAATCACACTTTTAGTTTAGTTATACTACCTAAGGTTCAAAGAGCTTTTGAGAACCAATGAAATTTGAAAGGAAACGATGACACTTCAGTTTCATAATATAAAGCTAGATTAGATGTTAAGGGCTTTAGGCAAAAGAAGAGAGATGATTTTGATGAAATCTTTTCTCTGATTGTAAAGATGTTGTCCATTTGAGTTACGTTAGTTTTAACAACACATAATGACTTAGAGATGGAGCATATGAATGTAAAGACTACATTTTTCCACGGTGATTTAGAAGAGAAAATTTATATGGAATAGCTAGAAGGCTTTAAATTCAAATGAAAAGAAGATTACGTATTTACCTTGAGGAAGAGTTTGTATAATTTAAAACAAGTACTAAGGTAGTAGTACAAGAAATTTGATTTTGTTTTGAGAAAGTAAGGCTTTAAAAGGACTTCATTTGACTATTGAGTTTTTGTGTAAAAAAATCTCTAATGGTGGCTTTACTAAATGCTTATTTTTAATCAAATCACTTCTAGGATTGTAGAGTTGAAGTAAGATTTGAGTAAGTCTTCTTCTAAGAAAGACTTAGGGCCAAAAAAGTAGATTCTTGGTATAAAGATAATCCATAATAGAAAGGTTAAGAAATTGTGGTTATCATGAGAGAAATACATCGTGAAAGTGGATCAAAGGTTTAATATAGAAAAAGCTAAAATGGTGACACTTTAAATTGAGAAAAAACCAGTTCCCTTTTAACGAGGAAGAGAAGGAAGAAATGAAAACAATTTCTTATGCTTCAATTCTTGGTAGTTTAATGTATACAATAGTTATAAAAGACTTGATATTGCTCACATTGTTATGTTGTCAACTGTTTTCTTTCTAATCTAAAAAGAGAACATTAAAATGTTGTTAGTAGATTTTGAAATATCTTTGTGGTTCTTCTAATTTGAGTTTGTGTTTTAGAATAAGGAGACTCATCCAGAGTAATAGAGAAAGACATAGTTTACCAGATCAGATTAGGGTGGCTTAAATAGAGAATTATTTCAGGAGCTTTGTATGACAACAAGATACCACTCAAGCTTAAAGGTAAATTCTATCGTTTAATGATTAGGCTGACCATGCTTTATGTGTAACATCCCACCCCCTATTGGAAGGGTCAAATAGTAAATTTGGCATAGGCTGAGATTGATAGGGCTTTCTTAGCATTGTCCATTCATACTGGTACTGGTGATCAGTGAAATTAGGGCACATGAAATTATTGTACATGCATTCATGATAATTCCCGGTAATTAGGCTTACAT
>JAOTAX010000197.1:32168049-32180254 GCA_025629825.1 Erythroxylum guanchezii
ATGTCTACTGTAGGCAAGTGAAGGATAGAGGTCGGGATCAGTTCGCGTCTGCATTAGTGTCCAATAGAATTGTATTCCGTAATTTTTGTAAAATGATACTTTATTTTTATAATGAGCCCAATTTGGTTATGGCTTTTTATTCATTTAATGACTTTTGTAAATTATTGTTGAATGACTGTTGAATGACTGTAGTAACTGGAAATGGTTATTTATGAACGTGGGCTCAGATTGTTACTGTCTTTTCCGCGCGAATGAATGGTGAAAAAAATGTTGTACTGAGTTCGACTGACTGATGTAGTACGCTACCCTCACGGGGCACGGACTCGGATATCACCAATGATGTCGGGTTTGGGTCACGCGGGAGTGGGGTGTTACAAACAGTGTTGTCAAAGTCTGTTAGTCGGACGTTAAGTTTGTTGGGTGGACATTTTCTGTCTTTCGGAGCGAATTTGGCCAATAAATGTCTATTAGGCAAACTTCATGTCCGTTGAGTGGACATTCTCAGGTTTTCCAGCTTTCCAACTCCGCTCATGTTTGTCTGAAGGGACATCATGTCTGCTAGGCGGACATACACTAGGCATCTACAGAAATGTGCAATTTTGACCCTTTAGACAGTAAAATCTCTTCTCAGAATCTTCACGGAAGTTGTAGAACTCGGAGTTCTCTTGGAAAGAATACTTAAATGACCTTAATCCGACATCCACAACAAAAGTTATGCCTCTTGCCCCAAAATCTATCCATTTGCACCTATTAAGCAATAAAGTTGAAATGTGTGAGAATTAACCAAATAAAGCTCAAAATTCACATAGAGATAAGTCAAATTAGTTCCAATTCATCCTAAAATCATATATAAATAATTTGACTTATCAATATACTTCAAAAATGTAAAACACTTAGTCCATGTTCTCCTCAAAGAAATTCAAACCTAGCCTTATTCCTTATCACATTGTCTCTATCATCAAATGAGGCTGATTTGCAAGAGGTAGTGACCTACAACATATAACAATTGTCTGTTGATCTGCTGCCACTCACCAAACATTCTCCTTGTTCAGTTAATACCCTCCATTCATCACTAATGAATTTAACCAACAATCCATAATCACAAAGTTGACTTATACTTACCAAATTGGTTTTTAACTCATCAACATGAGGCACATTCTTGAGGTGTGGTAATCCATCCACGCATAGGGTCCCTCTTCCAATGACCAAGGCTTTCTTTCCATCACCGAAAGTAACATGCCCATCCAGACAACTTTAATAATTAGTCAAGTAGTTCCTTTCCTTTATTATCTGACGTCAGCACCCACTATCAAAATACCAACCATTATGTGAAGTAGCCCTTATGGATTTAAGAACTACAATAGCTTGTAGTTGACCCTTTCTAAACCAAGTGTGCTTCAGTGACATGGGTCGTTGCTGGAAATTTAATAGAGAATGTCTAAATTTTCGACTTTTACCCCTTTGAAATATCATTTGTAGAAGCTTGTAATAATTGGGCCTTATGTGCCTGATTACCCCACAAAGTGACATGTAGATATGAACTTTCGATTCTTCCTTAAGATTTCTCCTTGGACAGATCTGGTTGCACAATTGATTTTCTTACCATTCACCTTAGAACACTCACCTTTGTAGCCGACACCTTGCATGTCTCCTTTAATCCTACCAATTTTCAACAATTGTTCTAATTTTTCGATACCTCCATTTAGCATTTTTATTCCTTTTTCCGTACTGACCATCTTCAATTTTATTTCATCAAACTCATCTATTATAGATAAAAATCTTCTCTCAATATCTTGAATGATGTTCTTCATGGTAGAGTTTTCCTTTTTTACCTTTTCATTTTTCTTACGTGTTTGCACCCACTTTGCATACATTAACTCATAGGTTTTGTAAATATCCTCACTTTTGTCTTTTGAATCACTGTCATAATCTGAAATTAAACTTTGGACTCATTCATCTGCATTTTTCTCGAAATTTTGAACTGATTTACACACGGTTTTAGCATCAATTTCTTCCTTCTTGGTTGCTGTTAAGCAAGCAACTAGACTTTTGCTGTATAAAGCAACCAACATAGGACTACTCACAAATTCTTCTTCACTACCATACTTGCTTCCGAATTCATTCTCACTCTAAGTGCTTGTATAGGACTTCCCTTTTCTCTTATTCAAAGTGTTAGCACATCCCACTTGCATATGTTCGAGGCCTCGACATTCATGACATTGAATTTTCTTCACTTTTTTCACCATTTTGAGTTTTAGCTTGTTGTTTGAAGTTATTATTTAATGAGCTCCCGTTGTTTTGTGTAAACTCGAGTTTATCTTTCTTCAACTTCTTCAACCACTTGTTGAAATTTCTTGTCAATAACTCCATATCCTCATTCTCATCCAATTCATGTCCTAATTCATTAAAGACTTTACCAATCTCGGCTTGCAATGCCAATCCTTTGTTCTTTTCATGTTTATCTCTCAACAAATTCATCTCAAAGTTAGTGAGAATCTCAATTACCTTATCCAAAGATAATTTTTTGATATCATGGGTTTCTTTTATGGCTGCAATTTTTGGTATGAATCTCGTAGGCAATGATCTCAATGTCTTCTTAACAATTTTCAGATTCTAATACTTCTTCCCAAGTTGATATGTTTGGTGTGCTATGTCACGTAGTCTCTCCTGGAAGTCTCCAATAGTTTCACTCTCATCTATCTTCAGCTCTTCAAATCTCACAACCAACATATGAAGTTTCAAGGCTATCATATATTTCGATCCCTCATATATAGTTTGCAAAGCGTCTCATGCTTCTTTCACCAATTCACATATGAAAATCATACTAAAGCGTCCTTCATCGACAACACTAAATATTGCATTCAATGCATGAGAATTGCCAAATGTTCCCTCTTCTTCAGCTCTTGTCCATTCAGATGGATCTTTAGGTATCGCTTCATTCTTTTCATCAATCGTCATTGGATATGTTCAACCATTCAACACCGAAGTCCATGCCATAGTGCCTTGTGCTTAAATGAATACTTTAATTCTTGATTTCCAAGTAGGGTAATTCGAACTAACTAGTAATAGAGGCCTAATGATTGATAACCATAATTGTGAAACACGGATCTGCACCAACTTGATGTACCAAGTTTTGATTCAATGACCCACTCTGATACTAATTGAAAATATGAAAGGATGTAGTTTCGCACAAATTATGAATCAATTGCAACTACTATAAGTTTTCTGACAAATAAGAAACAAAAATATTAAATATGCAATAAACAAATCAACACTCGAGATTTGGTAACGCAGTTCGGCACACCTTACCAACGTCTGTAGGCCCTCACCTAACTTAATCACTTTCACCAAAGAACAATAATAGTTTTACTCAAGGCATTACAGAGCCAACTCACCCAACCCTTGACACTATCCCTTATCCTCACAACCCGTGAAAATAATTCACAGCTAACAACATGATTGCCTCGTGCTAATCTCGACAGAGGACTTTTCAACAACGTTTAACAATAAAGATAAGAATTAAACAACTCAAGTGATTGAAACAATAATGGACATAAACAAAGACACTTGAGATAAGAAAAACAACTTCTTTAAAAATTCAACTTTGTCAATAAAAGAACAAGAAGTTGTCCACTAAGAAATCTGTTGTGAAATATCCCACGCACAGTAGTCATAAAAACTCAGCAAAACAACAAATATTTCGTCACCGAAATGTTAAACAAATAGAACTGCAACACCCATGACAATTGCTGGAAAATTTTCACCTAAAAACGACACTAAGACAGTTTAGAAAAAAATCACGCAACAGATAGAAAACGCAACTACACAATAATGATGGATAGATCGTGTAATTTTAAAATTTAAATTGGATTTATTTCCTTGTATAGATAATGGTATTTTTTTGAAAGGAAATAAAATCATAGGAAAATTAATTTCTTTCTTGCAGGAACCTTCATTATGAACTTACCTTATTAGAAATGGTTTATCCGAATGGATCCTACTAATTACGAAGGTCGTATATTAGCCTCGTAACTACTAGAAGATTTTCGGCAAAGATGACATCGAATTTATTCAGATTTAAATCCATCGAGTTGATTAAAGATGCAAGTGAAGCAACGACTAGTTGAAGAAATTGACTATTTAAAGAAGAGCAATAATATTTGTGAAGAAACTAACATACACAAACTTTCAAAACATTCGAGCAACATCTATATTCTTGAGAGTCATATTATTCTTATTATGCCTTAGAAAGTGAAATCACTCTATCAAGAGAGAAATTGTTATTTGAGAACTTACTTATGATTTTATATTTTATTTTTTTGTAAGCTTTTAGAAGCTTGTTATACACTTCGACTATGGAAGGTTGGAGAACTTTGAAAAATATGCACTCGTGAGCTTGAAGAGACTCGTCAAATTACTACTTGATTTTTATAATGAAACACTCAAGTTAGATACTTAGAGACTGGACTTAGGCTTGGAATGTAAGCAACTGCGTCCTTCTCTCTCTTCTGTTCATTTCTCTTCACTTTTAAATTTCTGCATTATATTGTGTGTGTATTTATTTCAACAAGAGGCTTCTTCACTTTATAACAGGCTCATTCTGTTTTCAACTTGCAAGATTTTTTTTTTAATTTAACTGGCGTCTTCTGTTTTAAATTATTTTTAACAGAACTTTTCGCTTAGTATGCTCTTATCGTTTAATAAGCTTTTTATCACTTAACAGGCTCCTTCCATTTAAATAGGATCCTATCGCATAACAGGCTCTTACTGTTTAATTATAGACAGGCTCTTGTCATTTCTTTATGAATTGAAAGTAACATGCAAATTTTTTTAAGTTACACATAATTCACCTCCTTACTTGCGTGTGTTTGCTTTATCATTTGATATCAGAACAATGTTTCACATTTTTATGTTTTACAATATGTGATAGATCGTGGCAAACACCTTGAGATTTTTTGAAAGAAATCTGTCTCAAAGCCTCCTTACTTCAATGGAAACAACTACTCATACTGGAAAGAGAGAATGACCATATATCTCTAATCTGTAGATATTGAAGTATGGCAAGCAATTACAGTTGGAGCTACAATTCTCACTTCTGATAACATAGAAGTATAGACTAATGCTAATAGAAGAAATGCACAAGTAAACGCTAAATTAAAACATCATATGATCCGTGCATTATCTCTAGAAGAATATGAGAAAATATCCTACTGTTTTATAGCAAAGGAAATGTGGGACAAACTACAAGTCATGTTTGAAGGAACAAATGAGGTAAAGAAGCATAGAATAAGTCTTTTAGTGCATCAATACGAAACAATTGGCATGAAACAGGGAGATACCATAAACGAATTCTTCGGACGCTTCAACAACATCATCATGGCCTTAAATAACTTGGGAAAGATATATCCTTCACTACTAAAGGAATGGAGACCTAAGGTGACAACTCTAGAAACGGTAAAGGATCTATATACTATTTCACTCGAATGGCTACAAGGAAATCTGATGATCTATGAGACCAAGCTTAGGCGAGATGACGGATCCTCCTATAGAAAATGAATGACATTAAAAGCAACTGATGAATCAAACGGTGATGAAAGTGACACGGAGATGCAAATAGATAGAGATGATGAGTTCAACTTTATGGTCAAAAAATATGCCCATTTATATAAAAAAAAGTTGATGAAGAAAAGAGAAGCAAACAAGAAAGCTGGAAACAACAAGTTCCTATTAAAAGGCAGCAGCAGTAATAGCAATATACAAAACAATCAAATCATATGTTATCACTGTAAGAAGCCTGGACACACAAAACTAAGATGTCCTCTTCTTCAAAAGGACAATTCAGAGAATAGAAAATCCAAAAAGCAAGCAATGACTGCAACCTGGTCAGATGAGGATTCTGAAAACTTTGAAGAAAATGAGCCAGAAGAAGTCAACAATGTTTGCTTCATAGCTGAATCAGGAGACGATGAGGTATATTATTCTACTCTAATACTGAAGTTGATGAATTGAAAAATGCATATCATGAATTATATTATCATTATAAAAGGTTAACAATGAAGTATTTCAAAGAAGTTGGGAAGTCTAAGAGCAATGATGCATCTTCAAAGAGTAAGATTAAATCATTGCAATCTGCGAATGAGAATTTGGTGACCAGGAATATGTCTCTTGAGGTTTACTATAAGCAAAAGGTTTCTGAAAATGAAGTTCTGGAAGAAAGAGTAGCTAAATTGAAAAATACAATGTTAAAAATTATTATGATAAGGTATTAGAAGAAAAAGTGTTCGCTTTAGAACGTGAAAAGGAAAAAAGTGTTGTAAAGATCTTATCTCTATAAAAAGATTTGGAAAATTTCGTTGATAGAAGGAAGAATCTTGATGCGTTGCTTGGTTGGTAAATGCATTTTTGGTAAGGCCGAAATAAGAGACAATGAAAATAACAATATCAGTCCATACAAAAACTTCTTTGTTAAATTCAGCGCAGCTGTACCCAAAACAACTGGAACTTGCTATGTAACAATCATCATAACAACTATTATTCATCAGTTTTGTGATATTCTTGTGGTAAACATGATCACATTAGTCATTCTTATAATTTTTGTAAAAATAAATTATCTCAGATGTATGTTTGAAGACCGAAAGGTCAAACTACTAACCTAAAAGGACCCAGAAAAATTTGGGTACCTAAAATGAGATAATGCTTTCTGTAGATATGTTTTAAAATGGAGACAAAGGAGAATTAATGGAAAGTTGATAGTGCTTGTTCGAGACACATGACACTTGAAATATCACACTTCAACTATATTGAAAGAAAGGACAAAAGTAATGTTGTCTTTGAAGACAAAAATAAAGCAAAGGTCAGTGGAATTGGTAAAATTAGTGATTCTAACTCTACCTCTATTGATAACGTCCTCATTGTTGATGGTTTGAAACATAACCTATTGAGTGTGAGTCAGCTATGTAACAAGGGTTACAAAGTTATTTTCTATGCACCTCATTGTGAAATTGTCGATATTCATAATGATAATATTATGCTTGTTGGTTCTAGAAATCAGAATATACCTTGTGTTTAACTGGAAGACATGTCCTTATAAAGTGTTAAATGTTTTGTTTCTCTAGAAAAGGATTCGTTTATCTGGCACAGAAGATTTGGACATGTCAGTATGAGCATTATATCAAAATTGTCCAAAAACAAGTTAGTAAGAGGATTACAGACCTTAAAGTTCGAAAGCAATCAGGTTTGTGAGGCTTGTTTAAAAGGCAAACAAGTCAGAATTAGCTTTCCTCCTAAAAATATTATGTCTACTAGCAAACTACATAAACTTGTCCACATGGATTTATTTGGTCCCTCTAGGATGCAAAGTTTTAATGGTAAACATTATGGTTTTATTCTAGTAGATGACTACTCCAGATTTAAATGCGTTTATTTCTTATCAAATAAGGATGTCGCTTCTGAAGTGTTTGAGAAGTTTTGCAGAAAAATTTGGATAGAAAAGGGGTAGTGCATCACTTCAATTTGGAGCGATCATGGAGGAGAATTTGATAACAAAAACTTTGAAGAATTCTATGATAGCAATGGTATTACTCACAACTTCTATTGTCCAAGGACGCCTCAACAAAATGGAGTTGTAAAGAGAAAGGACAGAACTTTGGTTAATATGAACAAGACCATGCTGTGTGAAAATAGACTACCTCGTAGATACTGAGTAGAAGCAATATCCACAACATGTTATGTACTTAATAGATGTCTTCTAAGACCTATTCTGAAAAAGACCTCCATGAGCTATAGATTTGAAGAAAACCAAATGTTGTTTACTCTCGAGCGTTTGACTACAAGTGTTTTATTTTAAACAATGGAAAAGACAACCTTGGAAAGTTAGATGCAAGATCAGACGAAGCTATTTTCTTGGGCTATAGTAGTACTAGTAAAGGATTTAGAGTATATAATAAAAGAACAAAGAAGATAGAAGAATCAATACATTTGGTATTTGATAAAGCACTACCTTTGACAACAGCAATCGACTGAGATGATGAAGAGCATCCATCGGTACCTAAAAATACATCGGAGAATCAAACTACACCTCTAATACCTTCAGAATTACAAAACCAATAAGGTCCTTCTGAAGCTAGGACATAGTCTGCTCCTTTCTCAAGCACTTTCCAGCAGGAGCCTATGCAACAAAAAACACCGAGAGAATGGAGAGGTCTTGATACACATCAATATATTTTGGGAGATCCCTCTGAAAGTCTAAGAACAAGATCATCATTTAAGAACAACTTTGTTCCTCTCATCTCATAAATAGAACCAAAGATCGTAGAAGAGGCCCTTGCTGACGAAAACTGGGCTTTAGCCATAAAAGACGAACCGAATCAATTTGACAAAAACAAAGTCTGGAATATAATACCTCATACTCAAAATAAGTCAATCATTGGGACTCGGTGGGTATTTAGAAACAAAATTGACGAAAATGGTAAGGTGGTAAGAAACAAAGCTAGACTTGTAGCTCAAGGTTACAAGCAACAAGAAGGTATTGATTTTGATGAAACTTATACAACTGTTGCTAGATTGGAATCGATTAAAATTTTACTTGCCTTTACAAGCTATAGAAACTTCAAGTTGTTCAAAATGGATGTTAAAAGTACATTCTTAAATGGTTACATTAACGAAGAAGTATTTGTTAAGCAACCCTCAGGTTTTGAAGATGAAAACTATTTAGATTACGTGATGAAATTAATCAAAGCTCTGTATGGTTTAAAGCAAGCTCCTTAAGCATGGTATGAGAGGTTAAGTAACTTTCTGTTTAAGAGTAATTTTAAAAGAGGAAAGGTCAACAAAATCTTATTTATTAAAAGAAAGGAAAATGATTTACTTATAGTGCAAATATATGTTGATGACATAATATTTGGTGGTACTAATCCATCAATTTGTGAAGAATTCTTAACATTAATGCAGGGGGAGTTTGAAATGAGCATGATGGGAGAATTATCATTCTTTCTCATATTACAAATCAGATAAACAAAAAAAGGAATCTTCATTAGCCAAGAAAAATACATAAAGGAACTCATCAAGAAATATCATTTTGAGAATGTCAAACTAATGGGTACTCCCACGAACACTAGAACTAAACTTGATAAAGACGAAAAAGGCAAAGCTACAGATGAGACAAAATATAGAGGAATGATTAGATCACTACTATATTTTACAAGCTCAAAACCAGACATTATGTTTAGTGTGTGTCTTTGTGCACACTTTCAATCAAATCCAAAAGAAAGCCACCTTCAAGCAGTCAAAAGAATCTTTCGATATCTCCACGGAACTATGAATTTTGGACTATGATGTCGAAAAACTGATTCATTTGACATAATGGGCTATTGTGATGCAGATTATGCAGGTGATAAAGTCAACCGAAAAAGCACAAGTGATCATTGTCAATTTCTTGAAGGATGTCTAGTATCTTAGTCCTGCAAGAAGCAAAATTGCACAGTGCTTTCAACGACTGAAGCGGAATATATAGCAGCTGCCAGCTGTTATGCTCAAATCTTATGGATGAAGCATCAACTACAAGATTTTTCTCTAAACTTTTCTCATATTCCTATATTATGCGACAATACTAGTGTTATAAATCTTTCTAAAAATCATGTGCATCATTCTAGGACTAAGCACTTAAAGATCATGTTTTAGAAGGAACCGTTGATCTTTTGCATGTTAATACTGAGAATCAAGTAGCTGACATTTTCACCAAGCCACTTTCTAAAGATAGATTTTGCATATTAAGAAAAGAGCTTGGTATGTGCAAACTCTTTGATATTATTTATGCATGAATATCCTCTACTATTTATCTTTGCATTTCATTTAGCAGGCTCCTTCTATTCTGATTCCTTAGAAATTCTCTCTTAATTTAGTAGGCTTCTTAAAGTCTAAAAGGCCTCTTTCAGTTTAGAAGCCTCCTTTTAGGTTAGTAAGTTTCTTCTAGATTAGAAGGCTCTTATTCTTTTTAGAAGACTTCTCTTGGGTTGACATTCTAAGTGGCACATGTCCTAAAAATAGGGAGTCATTTATGGCGCCATTTCATGCAAGAGAAAGATAACAAAATTTGAACCGTTAATGAAAAGAGAGAATATAACTATAATAAAGATAATATAATAAATAATTAGAGAGTCGAAGAGGCCTTTTTGTGTTTTGGGGATAGAGGGACTTGAACCCTTACGATTTCAAAAGTCAACAGATTTTCTTCTTACTATCAATTTTCTTGTTGTCAATATTGACATATATAATGAGACTCTATCTTTATTCTCGTCCGGTTAATCAGTTATCTATCAGACTGTAGAGTGAATGATGTGATCAATTCATATTCGACCCTTTCTTCAACTTGGAGATTTTACAAAAACATATGCTTTGCCTGACAAATCTACATATGCGTTTGTCAGAAGATACGCAGTCAATTACGCTTCCTCTTCTAGCCTATACGTCTACTGATCCTCTCACGAGATCAACGCTCAAGAATCACTTAGTATACTTTAAGCAAACTTCTCTCGTCTTCTCTGTTATTCTTTCTGCACCCTAACTCTCTACATTCTTATTACCTCTTATTTTCTCTCTTAAACTTCACCAAGCTCATTTATAATGGTAAGAACAAAATTAAAAAGACAAAAGAAATTTTTGATCTCAACTTCTAGTCATAGCGAAACATCTCGTCATGAGCAAACATTTGCTTCTAATTCCTCGTCTTTGTCTCCCATAGTAGGTCCTCTAGACACTACTACCAAACCTGTCTCTGTCTCCTCACAGCTCCAAACTTCAAAAATACCCAATCAAGAGACCCTAGAAGATAGGAAAAGGAAGATTGTTGCTATGTTGTCTCTAGATTATCCTAATTCCTCTTTAGATGACAAAGAAAAAACAATCGAAAAATATGCTTATGACTTAGAAGAAGAAAAAGAAGAAAAAGGAAAAGAAAAGAAAGAAGAAAGTGAAGAAGAAGAAGAGACTTTCAGTAAAGGGGAGTTACTAAAAAAGGTTAGATTCCATATGCCTATTATCTCCCTACCCATTCCTACTTCAAAAACTTCCGCAAATCCTAAACCTAGTCCCAAAGAGAAGAAAGTGTTTGAAGTGCACTGGGCAATAAATGATGATGGTTCAAATGAAGAACCTTATCGATTAGAAAGAAGACCACGGACCAGAGGAAATGTTACAAAACAAGTTCCACAAAAAGAAACCACTGAGCAAAAGAAAAAGAAGAATCAAAGAAAAGAAAAATGGAAGAAATTAAAAAAAAAGGCAAAGAGCCTTTGGCTGAAGAAAATATTGAGGATGTCATTACAAAGAATGAGTTATTCCTTGAAGAGGCTTTACTCGAAGAAATCCCTAGGGCCAAAAGAACAAAATCGAAGAAACTAACCATTCTTCAGAAGGGAGAGGTTTTAATACTTATTCCAAACAATGGAGATTGAAGCAAGATATAAGATGTGCTACAAGAAGAGAAAGGTGGTAGCTGGACGCATCTTGCTTCCCCATCTATTAGATGATATAGGTATTCCCATCACTCCCTATTTTGTTGCTGTTGGTTGGGAGAATTTCTTAAGCTTGAACGAAACTGTGTGTGATGAACTAGTCAAATGTTTTAACACGCATATGAGAAAGGAAGAAATTGATAGAAAGTCGGCAGTCATCTCTTGGGTATGCGATTGCGAGATTCTAGTCACAGAGGAAATCTTAGGAAATATTCTGAGTGTAAATCCTGAAGGTAGGACTGACCTTCCTTGTCATAAGTGGAACAACAACAATTGATCTGGGAGAAGTAGTGAACTTCATTTGTATGAATACTGAAAATGCCCATGAAGGGAAACCCTGGTGCAAACACTTAGACCTTCTGCTAAGATGCCTTGCATCCATTTCGGCTACCTCCCTTTTTCCAAGTAGTAATTCAGTAGAGAGGTGTAGTCTCCTAGACACGTATCATCATCACACTCAGTCCGAAGTTCTGCAGTGAAGCGGGGTTTGGAGAAGTTTAATAGTACGCAGCCTTACCTCTACATAGTAAAGAGGCTATTTCCGGTAAACCCACATGTAGATGTGACAGGAAAATAGTAATGCAGGTTAAAAAAGTAAATACGTAAAAAAAATGGCATGCAAAATATTTAAGTAAATAAAATTACCATAAATACATAAGGATAATAATAATAATAATAATAATAATAATAATAAT
>JAOTAX010000197.1:32184518-32195312 GCA_025629825.1 Erythroxylum guanchezii
GTGATGATGATGATGATGATGATGATGATGATGATGCTAGTGGTGGTGGTGGTGGTGGTGGTGGTGGTGGTGGTGATGATGATGATGATGATAAAACTACTACTAATAAGAAACTCAATAAAAGGATAATAATAATAACAGGTGCTTATTTTCACTTAAAGGACCACAAAAAGCAGCTGGGGAATGGGTAAAACACATACCTGGGTCAATGATCGCGGGAAACCCACTAGCTGTGAATGATAGTGGCGTCGGTGATGGAAGCACAATGGCGTCAGCAAAATAAAATTTTCAAAGCATTACATGAGGTATTTTTCCATCGAACACTTACATAGTATCGCAATAAAATTATGCAAAGAAAGAAACAAAAGAGAGTTACATAGAATAACAGGATTAAAGAGAAATCCAGAAATCAGACGCATAAAGTTGAAATCATACACACACATGATATGAGAAAATACCAAAAATTAAATAAAAAAACTTTTAATCGGATTTCAACAGACAATGACAGGAAAACGGATCCATAAACCGAAAAATCCCAGCAAAGACGCAACATCTTGAGAATGGGAAGATCAAAGGAGATTTGAAGCAAGACCCATGAACGATAACAACAAAAAGAAGGAAACTTTACTAGTTTAAGCTTAAGAGACATACCATTTGCATATTTACAGAAAACGAAAGTACCCAAAAGGCCAAAAAAAAGAAACCTGAGGACTTGAAGATCTTCAAGGTTACGAGGGAGCTTTAGGAGGGAGCATACTAGTTTCATAACATTTCATTTCTAACCCAACCCCACATGTAAAAATCAAATATTGCTATTAAACCACAAAAGAACCAGTAATCAAAAGAAACCTCGAGAAGGTTTGAACCCTAAATGACCTAACTAACGAGTGACGATCAAAGAAATAGTTCAAAATGAAACGAAAAAGAAAATCCAAAGAAACCCAGACACGTATGTGGTTTATAATTTATTGAAGGGCAACAAGATGAATCTCCCGGCAATAATCCTAAAGTTCACAAAAACACAACTGGTGTTATACCTTATGGAATGTTGTTGACTAAGATTTTTGTATATTTTGGAGTGTCATTTGATAACCTTAATTGGTATAAGCCAACAATGTTTCATTCTTTCATTCCTCCAATTTGGTTACAAGATAAAGGACAAAGGGTTGGAAAAAAGTCAAAAAAACCTGCAGGCATCTTGAGTGCAACCCCACCAAAGTCAGCCCCTGTTCCACTCCAAAGCACGAATGACTTGATCTTGCAACAACTGAGGAACATTCGCTCTAATCAGGATCAAATACGCGAACAAATTGACAGCCTCCAGAACCAAGTCCTGAATTTGCAAATTCTCCTTAGGAAAAATCCTCACTAACTATGTCAATTGATTTTTTTCCCTTATTTCATTCTGTTTTAGTTAACTTCCTCCCTATGCTCTATTACTTTTGATAATGACCAAGGGGGAGAGTTTATATGGACATATTTTTTGCATTTTTGCATATTTTTACATAATGATGGTATATTTCTCAATGCTACCTTAATTATATATGTGATTGATTTTACTATTGAACTTGTGAAAATCTGTAATATATAAATGATAGGTTCCTTTCTTAAGAGACAGACTCCTAAATGTCTGAATATATAAAATTCACAGGTATCTTTCGAAATCATCTATTATCTTTTTAAATTTTCAAAAATATATCTATTATTGCTTATCATCATCAAAAAGGGAGAGATTGTTAGCTTAAGGTTTATATTTAACGATTTTGATGATAACTATATAATATTTCAAAATTTACATTGGATTTATTTCCTTATATAGATAACGGTATTTTTTTAAAGGAAATAAAATCATAGGAAAATTACTTCCTTTCTTGCAGAAACTTTCATTATGAACTTACCTTATTATAAATGGTTTATATGAAAGAATCCTACTAATTATAAAGGTCGTAGATTATCCCCGTAATTGCTGAAAGATTTGCAAAGATGACATCGAAGTTATTCAGATTTAAATCCATCCAGTTGACTAAAGATGCAAGTGAAGCAACAACTAATTAAAGAATGTGATTATTTAAAGAAGAGCAATAACACTTGTGAAGAAATGAACATACACAAACTTTCGAAACATTCAAGAAGCAGCTATATTCTTGAGAGTCATTTTATTCTTATTGTGCCTTAAAAAGTGAAATCACTCTATCAAGAGAGATACTGTTATCTGATAACTTACTTTTGATTTTACATTTTATTTTTCTGTAAACTTTTAAAAGATTGTTATATACTTCGAGCATAGAAAGTTGGAGAACCTTGAAAAATATGTACTCGTGAGCTTAAAGAAACTCGTCAAATTACTACTTAGTTTTTATAGTGAAATACTCAAGTTGGATACTTAGGGACTAGACGTAGGCTTAGGTTGTAAGCCGAATCAATATAAATCGACTGCGTCCTTCTCTCTTCTCTTCACTTTTAAATTTCCACATTATATTGTGTGTGTGTTTATTTCAAAAAAGGCTCATTTACTTTATAACAGGCTCTTTATGTTTTCAATTTACAAAAGGTTCTTTTTAGTTTTACTAACGTCTTTTGTTTTAAATTGTTTTTTAACAGAACTTTTCGTTTAGTAGGCTTTTGTCGTTTAACAAGCTTTTTATTGATTAACAGGCTCCCTCCATTTAAATACAATCTTATCGCACAACAGGTTCCTACTATTTTAATTATAGACAGGCTCCTGTCATTTCTTTTTAAACTGAAAGTAACTTGCAATATTTTTTAAGTTGCACACAATTCACCCCCTCTTGCGTGTGTTTGCTTTATCACTTCACACACAACCAAAAATTTGCACGTTTTTCCTTTACAAAGATATGGAGTAGCAGTCCAATTATTCACCCACATGTGTAGAAACGCAACTGCCAAGAATAATTCAATAGAGCATGTAATTGCTCACATGAAAACAAAGAAACACATCTACATACAACCTTACTGCACGTTTTTTTGGCCAAACAATCGCAGCTTCAAATCATCAATCATAATCTCCACAAATTCAGCTACCTTAAATAATCATTATCACCAAAATAGGCTTCCCAAGGATAGCTACAAAATTCACCAAAAAAACTGCACACTATCTTTATTTAGATATGGTAATTTTATCCTAAATAATAAATTTTATGTTCATGATGTAGTTCATCGTTCATGTAATTTTATTTTCAAGAGTCCCAACCAAGATAAACTTCCAAATATACTTTCTTCAATTGATGGGTACCCCACATCAAATCAATCATCTACCAGATTTGAGCTGTTTTTTTGAAAACCCTATTAGCCAGCATATGAAAGACTTCCTACTTGCCCCTTTCTTAGACACAGAGATAAAGAAGTTCTTTTCTCATTGCACCCATCAAAATTCCCTAGCCCTGATTGATTTACGACTCATTTCTTTCAACAAACTTAAACTATCACTGGACAATTTTTTACATAAGCTATCTTGGAAACTTTGCGCTCGAGTAAGATATTGCATGAAATCAATCACACCTTCGTATGCCTTATACCAAAGACGTTAACCCCTGGCTCCTTATCAAATTATCGACCTATTTCATATTGTAATACCATTTACAAGGTCATTGTCAAGCTTTTAGCCAAAAGATTGAAAAAAAGTCTTGCTTGAACATGTCGCTCATACTTGGAGCTTTCATTGAGGGACGTTCCATCGAAGACAATATATTGCTTATGCAAGAACTTCTTAAAGATTATCAATCTAGAAAAAAACTAAAGAGTTGCACCTGGAAAATCGATTTTTACAAGGCCTTCGATACAAGTAGATGGACATTTATCCAAGCTTACCTTGATGCTTTGCAATTTCCTATTCAATTTACAAAATGGATCATGTTATGTCTGCAAACCTGATCAATAAGCATCATTGTCAATGGAAGCTGCAATGTGAGAGGGGGATTAGGCAAGAAAATCCCCTCTCACCTTATCTTTTTGTTTGGGTTGTGGAGGGGTTGTCTCATATAATTGGTAAGATGACTTCATACAATGGTCACTTCTGTTATAATCATAAATGTTGTGCTCTTAAACTCACTCATCTAATGTTTGTCGATGATCTAATGCTTATTTCTGGAGTCGACGGGTTCTCCATCAATATTCTTAAAGATATCCAAACCTGATTCTCAAATTTGTATGGTCTGCGAATAAATCTCCAAAAAAGTAATTTTTATTGCTCCTCGGATGTGCATAATTCTCTTGAGCTTGCTAGCTTTTTGGGAATGGAGTTAAACACACCCCCTTTAAATACTTGGGAATTCCCCTCTCTCGTGCAAAACTCCAATATTCTGATTGTATTCCACCCTTGGAACATTATAAATCTAAAATCTTAGCTTGGCAGAATTGGTTTCTTTCTATGATTGTTAAGGTCACACTTATTATTTCAATTCTCAGTAGCTTACAAATTCATTGGATTAATCACTTAATTATGCCTAAAAAGGTGATCAAAGAGCTAGACAGAATTATTAATTCCTTCCTCTGGTCAGGTTATATGGATAATGCAAAGAAAGCCAAAGTGAAGTGAGGAGAGGTGGCAACTACCAAGCAGCAAGGAGGCCTAGGCATACTCTTTACAACTACCATGCAAAAGGTTCTTCTACGCAAAAAAAATCTAGAGGTCACTAATAGATAAAAACACCATTTGGACTAAATGGCTTCACGAAACATCTCCTTTCTCAAAGTTTCTAGCAACTACCCATCATCAAGAGTGGTTTTTGGGTATTTCATCACATGCTCAAAATAAGGGATATTATTTATCCATATATTCATTATCAATTGGGCAATGGCACATCTACATGGTTATGGTATAATAATTGGACTGACTTCAGTCCATTAATACGCAGGAATGATCCAACGCATCTCAGACATCGCATCCGTCACAATGCCAAAGTCTCATCACTCATTTCCGAAGAGCAATGGACTGGCCATTTTGGATGTTTTCATACGCTATGTTAGTTTTTCCCTAGTCTCCAAAACAGAAGCAATGTGGATACAGTTGTGTGGAAACTCCACCTTAAAGGTTTTTTTTACTAACAAGTCATGCTACAAACTTCTCTAAGTTGATGCCCCAGTGATTCTCTGGTATTCTCTTCTCTGGCAACAATGCATCAGTCCTAAAGCTTCCACGTGTACTTGGTTAGCAATCAAAAACAGTTAAGCACTAAAGATCGATGGCACGGGACTTTCAACCCCATTTGTGATTTATGCAAGACACTTGCAGAAGACATAAACCATTTATTTTTCAATTGCAGCAACTCCACAACGGTATGGAGCCAACTTCTCCATAAACTTGCACAATATATCAACATATACAATTGGACTAATACACTCCAATAGATCATCAACATATCCCGCTCTCAAAAGACGGATAGCTTGCTTTTTCAAACAGCATTTATCCTCAGTTTATAATATATGGAAGGAGAGGACTAGATAGATCTATCAGCAGGAGCAAACAAACCCTTATCAACTTATTGAATTCATCATTACTGAGATTTGAGGCCTTGTGATAGCCAAAGACGTTACCCACAAACTCCAATAGTATGAAAGCAAGCCGGTTTTTATAATGTACCATTGTTTAAAGACCTTTATGGAATTCCATAATAAAAACCTCATTGTAATGTTGTAAATAGTTTAACAATAGTTGAAGAAAATTCCTTCAATTTAAAAAAATTCTCAATTTATTTATCTCATTGCATTTTTAATATTCTAGTCTCTATTTTACATTTTCTCAAATATTTGTGACAGTGGTCCTTAATTTATTACCTGGGGGTGGCACTCCTTAACAAATGTTGTCATTGTTATACTCTTCTTTCTTTACAGATGTTTCGTTTTTCTTTTATCAAAAGTTTTTGTTTGATCTGCCTCTTATTGCATCTTTCTTTTACTTTTTTTCTTCAAAAAATAGCTTTCTATACATTGGTTACCCAAAAAATTGAAAAGTAAGAGAGACTTCTATACCTTTGTAATCAGTAGAATGGTCTTGAGGTACACACAGCAGGATTCACGCTCGATACAATGCCAATTCGTGATTCATCTGGCTGGCATCAGCTTTGCTCCTATCAATCAAGTCTAATGCCTGGACATTATAGTTTACATGCCATTGATTACACGTCGGAGAGTTGCTATCACACTCCTCCACGGCTACTGGTCAATAAATATGGCATTTGGAACATGCCAGCAGGCTAAATTCATCATCATAATTGCATGAGCATAACTTAGAACGTCAAATGCAAACAACAAACTTGACAAATTAAACACTCTTTTAAGAGTTGACTGTACAAAAATGTTAGCTCGGTGTAAAAGCTTCCAATGTCGACTGAAAAGGCTTGCACCAATTGCCCTCAATGCATTGCTAGATATGGACTCATTGTAGCTGGAATTCATCAAACAAGTAACCCTTTTAAAAATCGTTGTGCATTTCACTCACCCCGATGATAATAAAAGGAGCACAAATATAAATATGAATCCTGACAAAGTGCTGAGAAGGTGCTTGTCATTAGCCAACGCGTGAGAAAAGTGTAAAACACCTTACTCTATAGTCGACTAAATCAAAGAAATCCAATCTTACTAGAATTCTGGAGACAACAGATCCCTTGATCCCTGCTAAACACTAAAACAAGGCAGCACTGTACCATACCAAGTAACTCCTTCCAATTACTCGTAGTCATGATCTTCCAAAGCAGTCAAAATCATCCTACAGAAGTAGAAGTACGAAACAACTCAGACCTGAGAGATTCAAGAATGAAGAAACTTTTACTAAAGATAGCAGCTCCGAAATCATCGGCATACCAGAATATGGACAGAAAGAGGAGAATAATAAGATAGAAGAGCTTGAAAAGTCTCAGCTTCTTTTCCCAGTGAAGCTGGTTGAATATTTCAGTAACATCTATAAGATGCTGTTTTCGTGTATAGCTGTTCATCAAAATAGAGTAATCAGAAAAGCAACTATATCAAAGTTCCAACTGGATGAAAGTAAAGAAAAAAGCTTAGCAAATTTCAAGAATCTCAATGCTCAAACAATATCCACTAGGATAATTTGGGCCGTTTAACAGGAGGCCATCATCTCATGTGTTGCATTTCATTCATCCTTTAAGATAAAACAACAAGGTGACCTCAATTGTTCCAGAATTTTAGGTACATCCTGAGCATTGAACGAACATGCTTAAGAAATAATAAGCTCAGGCATAAACACGAACCAAGAACTGACCTAAGATACAGAAAGTGTCATGAAAAAAACATAATTTGAACTTCAGATTTGACAGTGTGACAGCAAGCCTGTATTTGGAAGTCTTTGGATCAAGCAAGCCTAAAGGCTTCTCAAGCATCAAAGCCCTTCTAAATTAATAGATATAAATGAGGACATGCAAGGCCATTTATACTTAGAGTGCAACCCATTTAAGGCAGACAGGGAGTAAAGGCTTCTCAAGCATCAAAGCCCTTCTAAATTAATAGATATAAATGAGAACATGACAAGGCCATTTATACTTAGAGTGCAACACATTTAAGGCAGACAGGGAGTAAAGGCTTCTCAAGCATCAAATCCCTTCTAAATTAATAGATATAAATGAGGACATGACAAGGCCATTTATACTTAGGAGTGCAACCCATTTAAGGCAGACAAGGAGTAAAGGCTTCTCAAGCATCAAAGCCCTTCTAAATTAATAGATAACAATGAGGAAATGACAAGGCCATTTATACTTAGAGTGCAACACATTTAAGGCAGACGGGGAGCAAACTGGGAACATATACCCCTCAGAACTATACCAAGAAATCTATAATTTGCAGAATCAAACATGCAGTATATTGGTTCCAAACCAGAAAATTATTGTACATTCTGAAGTTAAATGTATGCTCACAGTCTTCTGATCCTACTAGCAGTAACTTTTACCCTAAACTTAATAACTCTTTTTCCAAACAAGTGAACAATTATCAGCATGCAAAAAAAAATGGATTGAGTAGCAATAAGACAAAAAAAGTTTGCCATTTATCCATATTGCTAAACATTGCACCGTTTTTATCTAATAACCAAAAAGATTCAAATCCAGTACACAAGCCCCCCTAACCACCTGTCCACAGGTAAACTCCTCTCTCCTAGATAGAAGAAACTTAAGTGGCCAAAATTGATGTTGAAGTGAATTAAGAACAAAAGAGGACTTACAGCGTATAGTTGTAGTAAAGGTATGGAACACACAACAGTGACATGCACCAGTGCCCCGTCAGAAGATAAAACAAGCATAAAACTGCTACTGCTACGTACTCGGGAAGAATCACTTTGTTTATTCGTGATGAGGAGTCATAAGGATTGATATAATCGAACTCTAAATCCGCCAAGCACATTAGCTGCAACATTTGATCAATAAGTTAGATCCCAAACACCAAAAGCAGAGGACAGACAATGCAAGAAAGTATCCAGTTTAACTATATCAACCGAAAGACAAGCTCATCTTTATATCTTCTAATTTAGTTACTCTTCAGAAATTACCTTAAAAGGAACCTTCCAGTAATACGAGCAACATGAATTTAGTTAACGCTCAGAACTTAATAATAGTTAAAAATTAGAGTAATGCGTGCTCAGATGATAAAAAATCCAAAACCTAATCACCCAACCACTAAATAATTAGGATTAAAGAATTTGAGAAAACCAATTTCATAACCCATCCTTGAGCTTAGGAAAGCTTAATAAGCAACAGTAATAAAATCCCAGATAACAGAAAGCCAAAGGAAAAAAAGAGCAACAGTAAGAAACCACAAAAAGCATCAAACTTCCCAAACATTGTATGAAATTCAGTGCATTGATTATTAACCAAAGAAAAAGAAAAAAGGTATAATAGACCTGGAAGACGATAATGACAAGTAGGGCTATGAGGAAAAAGAAGGATGTCAACCACACATAGAGATCCCCCATCCTCCTTTCCCCTACTCTAATATCTCCTCCTCTCTTCTCTTCTGGTCAGTCTTAGGGTTCGGGGATGGTGGATATGGCTTCTCTGTAAGAGAGAGAAATCTGTTTTAACTTAAAAGACAGTGCCCATCAAGTTAAATTGAATCAGGATTCCTTCCCGTATTAGAAAGCTTGTTTCGTTTTTTTTTTTCCCTATGATCCATAGTATAATTTTTTTTTATTAAAAACAATTATTGCTTAGGGTGATTTCTGTTGATGAACTTTAATTCGTCTTTAGTTCACAAATAATAAATATATATTCTTCAAAAAATATGTTCTTGGGGAGATGCCTGATCACTACAACGGGTGTGTTCGGTAAAGAACTTATCAGTTCTTTTTTAGCTGGTTAATTTTAAAAAAAGATCAATAAGTTTGTTTGGTAAATAGCTGATTGGGTTGGCTGATTCAACCCAATTAGCTAATTTTCAACCAGCTCCAAATAGGAACGTTTTCACACCATAAGCTGATTTGTTTTCAGCTGAATCTCCAAAATGCCCTAACCTCTCGCGTCTCACTTCTCATCTCTCAAGTCTCCAAAGTCTTCTCATTCTTTCGTTCCTTTCATTTTTTTCACCGCTTACTTACACGCGATCATCTTCCTTGCTTCTTTCGTTCACTCCCACGCATCAACGAAGGAGTGTCGACCAAATAGAGAGAAGGTTTGAAGTCGATTTCGATGTCATTGAAGAGTTCAGTCCCAAAGTGTCATTGAGGAGTCGATTTCTGCTAAGAGGTGGGTTCCTCTTGAAGTTTACCCCAACGTCATGAATCAAGTCAGTAACTCATCCATGGTTTTCTTCTTAACCTTTCTGTTTGTTTGTTGAGATTTAGGATTTTCTTCTTAACCTTTATGTCTGTTTGTTTGTATTTTTTTGACATTACAAAGATGATAAAAGGCTCGACCCCATAACGTATTATCGGAAAAGATCACAACTTTCAACCCCGACCCCATAACGTATTATCGAAAAAATGTGGTGGGAGAGGTCGCCGAAGAAGTGTTACAGCTGTGTCAGTGAGGAAGCTTTCCGCCGGGTTGTAGCGATTGCAGTTGCCGGAGACCGAAGTTGACGGAGTTGGTGAGAGGAGGAGTAGGAAGGATGCGGTAGGGTTTCAGGTGATCTGTTGCATTTTTCTTGTTGTTGTTCTTGAAATAACTGTTCCTTTTTGGAATGTAGATTACAAAATAAGGAAATTGGAAGTGTGTTTGATGGGTGTAATTATTCATTTTAATTGCACCGTATGACGCCTATGGTTTTGATTGATTGTGTTAGAATATATTTTATATATTCCTTATTTAGTTTTGGCATTTTAAATTGGACATATAAAATAATAGGAATTATTATATGCTTTGAAGATTGCATTCCTATTATAGCAGAAATCTTTTTAAATATACTTCTTATATACATGGAATCTCAATCTTTGAAGATTTTCCATATAAGTGCATATCTCTTGATTGGTGAAGGTTTTTAGGTGAACACGAAAATTGAAAAATCCTATAGTGAGTGTTTCACGGAAGTATGGCTGTTGTGTGAAGTGAAGTTGTGTGGGTCACAAACAAAAGATGGGTTTTTACTAGTTTATCGTGGGCGTATGACTTGGCATGCTGGATGTTGTCTCCTTGGTGAGTAAGGAGTCTGGTGGTTTACGCAACTTGAGGAGTTCAGGTGTTTGTGGACTACTGTTGTGGTCTTGCAATTTTTTTGTGGTGAGTCACTTGCGAAACAGAGGTGTGGTTGACGTGATTGTGTGAGTCACTGTAGTGGAGTTTTGTTTTCGGTTGGGCTGATTGCGTATGTGTTGGTGAGCAGCCCTTTCTTCCCACG
>JAOTAX010000197.1:32220841-32242183 GCA_025629825.1 Erythroxylum guanchezii
AAAAACCTCACAAACAAGAATGTTAGTCAATGGCATGTCATGTCTCCTACTAATGTTCTCGACCCTTTGACACCTATAACAAGATTTAACAAATGCAAATGCATCCCTAAATAAGGTGGACCAATAAAAACCACACTCTAAAACCTTATGAGCAGTCCTAGATGTACCATAATGTCCCCCAACCTCTCTAAAATGACAATGATGTAACACAGAAAACATTTCCTCTTTAGGAATTCAGCGTCTAACAATACCATCCATACAAATCTTGTAAAGCAAAGGATCATCCCAAATATAGTATCTTAACTCAGACAAAAAAATTTTCTTTTAAGCATAAGAAAAATCAGGGGGATAGATATTACCAGCAAGGTAGTTTACATAGTCCGCAAACCAAGGAGTGACTGTCATAACCATCAGATGCTCTTCAAGAAAAGTCTCCTGAATGTCCTTCTTTGATGCACTCTCTATGGAAGTTTCATCTAACCTTGACAAGTGATGAGCTACAAAATTCTCGACTCCTTTTTTATCCCTCAGCTCAATGTCAAATTCCTATAAAAATAACACCCAACGAATTAGTCTTAGTTTAGCGTTAGGTTTTGTCAGCAAGTATTTCAAGGCTGCATGGTCAGTATACACAATCACTTTAGACAAAACCAAATATGAGCGAAACTTGTCAAAAGCGAAAACAACTGCCAACTTCTCTTTTTTCGTGGTGGTATAAGGGCGTTGTGCGCTGTTCAGTGTCCTATTTGCATAAAAAAAATGAGATGAAAGGTCTTAACTCGTCTTTGGCCTAAAACAACTCCTACTGCATAATCACTTGCATCACACGTTAATTCAAAAGGAAGAGACCAGTCAGGAGATATAGGAATAGGTGCAATCACAAGCATATCCTTTAACAATTGAAAAGATGTCAAACAATTATCGTCAAAAGCAAACACAACATCTTTTTCAAGCAACTCAGTCAAAAGTCTAGCAATCTTAGAAAAATCCTTAATGAACCTACAATAAAAACCAGCATAGCCTAAGAAACTTCTAATGGATCTGACATTATTTGGTGGTGGAAGTTTCTTAATGACATCAATTTTTGCTGGTCCACTTCTATACCCTTGCTAAAAATCTAGTGGCTTAAAACAATGCACTCTTGTACCATGAAATGAAAATTTTTCCAATTAAGCATTAAATGGGTCTCTTCACACCTAATCAAGATTTTCTCTAAGTTATCCAAGCATGCATCAAAAAAAGTATCAAACACAGAGAAGTTATCCACGAAAATTTCAATGCAAGATTCAACCATGTCAGAAAAAATAGTCATCATACATCTTTGAAATGTAGCTGGATAATTGCATAGCTCAAATGGCATGTGTTTATATGCAAAAATACCATAAGGACATGTAAAAGTTGTTTTCTCCTGATCTTTAGGGGCTATCGGAATTTGCAAATATCCACTATATCCATCTAAGGCACAATAAAAGTCATGTCCAGCTAATTTCTCAATCATCTGATCAATGAAAGGTAAAGGAAAATGATCTTTCTTAATGGCATCATTCAACTTCCTATAATCTATGCACATTCTCTACCCAATGACCTTCCTAGTGATTATTAATTCATTCTTCTCATTTTCAACCACAGTAGTGCCTCTTTTCTTTGGCACCACCTGCACAGGACTAACCCAACCAGAATCAGAAATAGGTTAGATAATATCTGCATCTAAAAGTTTTACTACCTCATCTTTCACAACCTCCTTCATGTGTGGGTTAAGTCTCCTCAGGGGCTGTACTAACGCCTTGCTTCCATCCTCCACGAAAATGTGGTGCGTGCAAAATGAAGGATTTATACCCTTGATATCTGTAATGGACCACCCAATGGCCTTTTTGTAATCCCGCAGTATCTTCAACAACTGCTCCTCCATGACACCTGACAAACAAGAGGAAATAATAACTGGTAAGTATTTAGGTGAGTTAAGATAAACGTATTTCAAATAACTCGGAAGAGGTTTAAGGTCAAAAGAAGGGGGCTCTTCAATTGAAGGCTTCAAAAATGGCTTAGCTGGACGTTGGAGACGTTCGTAGGCTCTATAATGTGTCCAATATGCTTGCTCCAACTCAATTCCAACATCCTCCAACTCTTCCTGTAATTCTTCCTCTAACTCTTCGATCATTACTTGCGCTCCCCCTTTCAACAATCCTACACAAACAATAGAAGAATCATTAGCGTCAGAAGAATAAATATCAATAAAATGGCAAGAGTCAAGAGTAAAAAGATGCTTCATAGCATTGAACACATCAAACACTAGTTCTTCATCTTGAAGTCTCAATATGAGCTTTCCACGTTGCACATTGATGATGGTCCGTGCAGTGGTCATGAAAGGTCTTCCAAAAATAATGGGGGTGTCTATATCTTCCTCTATGTCAAGGACTAAGAAATCTATCGGGAAGATGAACTTCTCAACCTTGACCAATACATCATCAATGATTTCCCGCGGATAAGTGATGGACCTATCTGCCAATTGAAGCAAAATAGTTGTGGGTTTGGGCTTCGTCAATCCTAACTTTCTGAAAACAGAAAGAGGTATTAAGTTAATGCTCGCACCTAAATCCATTAAAACCCTATATATATGTAAATCACCAATAACACAGGGAATAGTAAAACTTCCTGGATCCTTAAGCTTCGGTGGTAGCTTTCTCGACAATATGGCCGAACACTCCTCATTCAGCTTCACCGTGACATACTCCTTAAGCCTCCTCTTATTAGACAAAATTTCTTTCAAAAACTTAGCATAAGAAGGCATTTGCACTATGGCCTTAACAAAAGGAATGTTTATATACAACTTTTTTAAATATCTCAAGAAAACGACCAAACTGCTTATCTAATTGTGTACCTTTCAACCTTTGAGGATAAGGAATCCGAGGTCTTACCAGATGTGTGATGGGGCTAGCAAATAACCTTGAATGATCCTCCTTTGCAGTTGGTGTTTCCTTGGCCTCCTCACCACTCTCTCGACTCTCTTCTTCTTCACTCTTTTCCACTTCTTTATCCTTCTGCTTCTTCTTAACTTCTTCAAGCTATCTGCCACTCTTCAATAAGATTGCCTTTGCGTGTTCTCTTGGGTTGGCCTTAGTAGTGCTAGGCAATGAACCCGAAGGTCTTTCCTTTAACAAACTTGCAATTTGGCTCATCTGATTTTCCAAATTTCTGATAGAAGATTCTTCGTTCTGCATCTTAACCCCAGTAATGGAGATGTACTTCGAGAGTAGCTCTTCGAGATTAGATTTCTCTGGTGGTGCAGGATTAGGAGCCTTGAAACCTAGAGGTGACTGTCTCTGAACATTGGATGACTGTGGTTATGCCATCTAATCGTTCCGCCAAAAGAAGTTTAGATGATTCCTCCACCCTGAGTTGTAGGTGTTAGAATATGAATCCCCTCTCTGTCTGTTATAATTGCCTACATAATAGGCTTCTTCTATCTCTTGAGCAAAAGGATTCCCAACTTGACACTCAGAAGATGCATGGGAATCTCCACCACAATGCTCGCATATAACACAACTCCTTAATGAAGAACTAGCTCCTCCTCTCACACTATGCACTAGATTATCCAGCTTCTTCGTCAAAACATCCATCTGAGCTAATAAAGCCACTGTATTGTCGACTACACGAGCTTCTATAGGTCGTCTAGGATGTCTTTTTGTATGATACTGAAAACTACTAGCGACCATCTCATCAATCAACTTGTAGGCCTGATCTGGCGTCTTTCTCATTAAACTACCTCCTGCTGCAGCATCGATGGTACCCCTAGTCAATGGGTTCATTCCTGTATAAAAAGTGTTAACCTATTGCTAAGTGCAGAACCCATGACTAGGATACTGTATTAACATATCTCGAAATCGCTCCCACGCTTCATATAGACTTTTATTTTCAAACTGGGTGAAGGAAGTGATCTCATTCTTCATCTTTGCAACCTTGGCAGGAGGGAAAAATTTAGCCAAAAATAATCTCATTATCTCATCCCATGTAGTAATCGATCCTGACTGCAAACTGGTCAACCATGCTCTGGCCTTATCCCTTAAAGAAAACGGGAATAACCTTAATCTCACCGCATCTTTCGACACTCCATTCTGTTTGAACAAATCACAAATATCCAGAAAGGTCTCCAAATGGGTGTTCGGATCCTCCAAAGGCAATCCTCCAAATTGAGATGCTCTCACCATAGATATAATGCTATGAGGAATCTCAACACTCGCAGCTATAATCGTCGGCCTTATAATGGGAGGTATGGGTCTATTGTTGTGCCCCATAGTCAACTTCCTTCTCTCTTCAGTATGTGGCATCAACCCCTCCTCGTGCTGTTCCATCTCTACAAATTACTCTTCTTTAATCATTTCTTCTGTGTTACTATTCCGAGCCAATCTGGTTTCCTTACGCAACTTGCGAGCAGTTTTTTCAATCTTAGTATCTAGTAGCAAATTCTCAGGCATTTGATTACGAGTGAGCATAAACAAAATGGAATAAATAAAAAGAAAATAATAATAAAGCTAAGAATGGAAAATAAAACACACCGAAGTAAAAGAATCAAACAAACAATTAAAATACGCAAATAAACAATGAAGCAAGAATTAAATCTGAGACAATTTATATCGTCTAACCTAATGACTCACAATAAGGAATTTCCCCCTTCTTTTCTAAATCTGAGTTACCCACTTGGCTCAAAGATAATTCGGAATAAACGGCATTCAAGACTAGAAGCCTAAAATTAAGTTCGTTAATCCTAGTTATCTCTCACTAAATCCCAAGGTTGGTCTACACTTTAGTCTCAAGTATGTCACTTGATTAATTTTCTGACAAATTAAATCCACTCGGTTGTAGCATTTAATCATCTAAGGCTTTAATCTAGGTGATCAAGCTAATTTAGGACTAAATATGCATTCAATCAAGCAAAAACCAATATTACAAAAATTATCCTAATCCAATATCAATCCTAACCTCAACCAAAAAAAAAAACTTACTCACACTTATTTACCATTGTAACATAAACCATGGTCATAATATATGGTTCCATTGATTAAATCCACACAATTAAAAAAAATAACGAATTAAAAACACCCCTTCTCCTGCAGTTGTATTTTCTTGCGCCACTACCCTTCTCCTGCAGTTGTATTTTCTTGCGCCACTAGCTTCAGCACATCTTGGCCAACGTCCTCTGCTCTCTCCACTGCCAGCTTCTCCTCTTTTGTTACTGTAGCTGATGTGACAAATAAACTCGCGGTCCACCTCTCCTGTGCTGCTCTCGTTCCTATGCTCCACTGCTAGCTTCTTTCTTTTCTCCTATTCACTGACGTGACAAATAAGGTTTGTGTCCACCTTATTCACGCACACTACGCTATTCCTCATTCTTTTCGCCGCTAGCACTTCACGCACAACACTCTTTTGTATTTTGGTCTCATGCTACTCTCCTTCACGCTTGCAGCTATCTTCGTTTCTAAGAGAGTTTTTTGGCATTCCTTAGTTCACGCAACTGTCTTCCTTGCCCCCAGCTGCTTCAACGCCCTTGCCACCAGCTGCTTGCGTTGCTGTCCACCAGTGGAGGTTTTCTTTGCCACCAGCTGCTTTCGTTTGTTCTCTTGCCACCAGTTGCTTGCATTGCTATCCACCAATTGCTGCTTTCTTCGTTGTTCTCCTTAGCCACCAGCTGCCAACGTTTGAGTGGAGAGTGTATGTTGAGTAGGGGCTGTAGCGTTGATCTCTGTGCACCACCCCTAGCTGCCTCCTCCCAGTATCCTATGTCTTGAATTTTCAAATAAGGTTTTTGTTCCAACACCTTGTTCATGCACACTAATCTCTCCACCGCCAGCTGCTATGTTTTCTCTTCTTTTACCATCAGCTGCTGCTTTTTACGTGATTTTAGGAGAGTTTTTGTCCAACTTTCACGCATAGATGCTGTCTTTATATTCTTCTATCTACGCCGCCAGCCAACTTTTTGATTTGTTGTGTATTGAATGTCCAACTCTACTTCACACATAACCACGATCCTTTTTTTTCTCTTTGCAGCTACCCACCAACTCTTCTTCGTATTGACTTTCTTCTAGGTTGTGCCGCAACTTTCTATTCTTTTTCTGCATGTTTTTTCATTCCTCCAAGTGTCCTCCTTCATGCAAAAACCCTCCTTTTTTCTCTCATCGCCAGCTAACTTCCTTTGTTTTTTTTTATTAATTCAATGTCCAACGTTTTTTCTAGTCCCCCACTTCTTCATATTTTTAACCTCATTCGCGCAAAAACCTAGTCCTTTTTCTTGCCTTGCCAAACGTTAATGTCAACGTTTTTAGGCCTTGCTTCTTTTGAGAGCTTTTCTTACTTTAGGCTGTTAAAGGTTTCAAATTTAATATGTGCCTAGAATTAAAACAAATAACTCTTAATTAGTGCAATTTAAACATTAAATGGACAAGAGTTTAGCAATTTATGTATCTAAAATCAATATAAAATGCCCATTAACAATACCTTATATTGGCAGGAATGAAACAGGTCCGTCAACTTCAACTACAGAAGAAAAAGGCTAAACTATTGGAGATCCATGTACCTTACTGTGACAGAATCAATGATAATGAAAGTGGTGTTATCAAATACATTGAAGACAGATGGGGAAACTTCACTTCTGTTATTCCCTTGATGTGAGAAACTGCCACTTGAAGATATAACGAAACCCAACCATACAAGATGACACGGAAGCTGCAAAGAAGTTACCTCGAACAAAATTTTCCTTCATCTTATCTAGATCTTCCTATTGAGCAAACTACAGTTTAACTCAAACTCAAGTCAGATGGTCTAGCCACTTCTTTGTGCTCTAAAAATAAAAAATACTAAATTGATTCCATCCAACTACAGCCGGGAATCTTGTCCAATTTCTTCTCTTCTACAACCTTTCTCAATCTCCTGGCACCATCCCACCTCCCGACAGAGGCATAAATTTTAGCAAGAAGAGAATAATAAGCAGTAGTTTTAGGCTCTAATTCAAAGCAATGCCGAGCTGCAATCTCCCCGTATTCAACATTGTTATGTACTGCACAAGCAAGCAATAAAGCTCCCCAAACCCCAGCATGAGGCTGCATTGGCATACTCTTTATCAGTTCATAAGCCTCTTGCAGCCTTCCAGCCCGCCCTAAGAGATCAACAATGATTGCATAGTGATCAATACAAGGCACAAGATCATGGTCCCTCATAGTTTTAAAATATCTTTTCCCTTCATCCACCAAACCACTATGATTACATGCAGTTAATATTCCAGTATATGTTACTAAATTAGGTCGAATTTGAGCATTCAACATTCCCTCAAACAGTTTGATGGCGTCAGGAACCTTTCCATTTATGCCACATCCCCAGACCATTGCACTATATGCAACCACATCCTTCTTCTCAAGTCCATGAAAGAGCTCATACGCCTTATTAAAGTTTCCACACTTCATATAAAGGTCGATCAAAGCAGTGACCAAACGGTCATCAAACTCCATTCCTCTATGAAATATATATGACTCAACCCATGCCCCAAGAGTCAAGTCCCCTAATTGGGAACAAGCTGATATAACACTCACCAGCGTCTTCCCATCTGGCTGGATCTCTACTTTATCTTCAAGCATCTTGTTGAACAACTGCAGTGCCTCCTTGGGCCGGCTATTTTGAGCAAAGCACGATATCATAGCATTATAGGAGGGTAGATCTTTTTTAACCATTTGTACAAACAATTTGGACGCAGATTCAACATTCCCAGATTTTGAGTACCCGGCAATCATCGTAATCCATGAAACATTAGTTCTGTGCGGCATTTCATCAAAAAGGCGTCGAGCTGATTCCAGGTCACCAGAATCCACATACCCACTGATAATTGTATTCCAAGAAGCTGAATTTCTCTCTGGCGTCTTTTCAAACAGAAGACTTGCCTGGTCCATATCTCCCATTTTTGCATATCCAGAAATCATCGAATTCCACGACACAACATCTTTCCTCGGAATCTGATCAAACACCTTCCGAGCCTCCACTAAATTCCCATATTTCAAATAACCATATAAAATCGAATTCCAAGAAACAACATTTTTCTCATCCATTTCGTCAAACACCTTCTGTGCAATATCCAAATGACCAAGTTTCGCATACAAATCCACAAGGGCTGTTTCTACGAAAACGCAACCACAGAAACCATACCTATAACTCTCCGCATGGATTGAAATTCCACCAATATCATCTGCAATCCTAGCACATGCCCTTAAAGCCGATGACACAGCAAATGAACTCGGACTCATTCCTAACCTCCGCATATCGACATAGAGAGACAGGGCTTCCTTGAACTGGGCCTGTTGGGAAAGGTATCTAATTGTGCAACTCCATGAAAACGCATCTGGGTTTTGAGAATAGTAAAGAATTTTTTGCACATATCGATACACACTTGTGGAGTAACTCAAGACAGAGAGGAGAATTTGTCGAACTAGGAGAGATTCAAGGTTGTGTAGAGCGTTGATCAAGAGTTGTGCATGAACTTGTTTTGCCTGGTTAGTAGTGAGACCAGAGTTCAATATGTTTTTCACTCCATTAATCAACATCCTAATACAGGATTGGAAACATTAATTGAAAACGAACTAGGCTTCACGTGTCAGGTTCCCGAATTCTTCACATTTGTCAATTTGATGCGAATTAACATGCAAATTTCGTCTTCATGTCAAAGGCGAACAAGTTACGGGACTAACTATAAAATCTCACGATTGACTTTGAATCGGTTAGAAAAGCAAAGCTAGCTGTTAAATTGAATCAAGATGCGTCCCTTAAAGATAACACAAATTTTATTAATCAAAGTCTATTTTTCAATCCATAAAACTTTTAATATAAGGTATTAGAAACATGTGACATGTGTGATAAAAATCCGATGCCATCACACATATCTATAACCTTAATAACATGACTTAGAAAATAGAGTGTGACAAACAAAAATAGTACCTTAATAATTTATAATGTACCATTATTTATCGATCTCAATTTCTGTAAATTTTGGAGTTTGACAAACAACAATGGTATCTCAACAATTTATAATGTATCAGGTTTTGTTTTTTAGTTTCAATTTCTTTAAACTATATACTTAATAATAATGGGGAAATGTATTTCTTCTTACCATATGCTAAATTGTATTAACAAAAACTTTTATGATATAAAATTTATATGTCTCTATATCTCATAAACTCGTTATTATTTTGAGATACCTAATGTGTTAGAAGATATAGGATTAAGGTCAAATTGTATATATGCCTAATGATTTGCAATATGCTTAAAATTGACAAAAATTTTAATACATTTGCTACAATACAAAATAATTTTGTATGATTGACGACAAAACGATAGTCATTAGGATATAGATAATGCAATAAAATACATGAAAAGGATAATGTATATGGAGTAAGTGTACAATCATTGTTAACTAACAACGTTAAAAGGACATCAAAACAAGTCTATTAAAAAATGGTAGGATGAAGTCCTTTAGTCAAAGCATCAACTAACAATTACTTAGTCAAAATATGCTCCATAATGATATCATTTTTTTATACAAGTTCATTTATGACCATATATTTAACTCCAAATGTTTAAATCTTATGATATTCTTATTTTTATTATTGAACAACATTATACAAAAATTATTTTCATACAACTATATAGGTTTAGCAACTAAATCAATCATAGACTGTTCTTACATTAAATTTCTCTACTAAACTACTTGTGAATCATTCTCATAACATACAACAAACTTTGTATGTATAGTAAAAGAGGTCATCGGTGTAGGGATGACAACGGATTGGGGGGTTAGGCTGCCCGACTCGACTCCTGCTGAGGGGACTTGGGCCCAGCTCGAGGCTTGAATTGGCCCAAGGTCCAGTATTTGTAATTTACTAAGAAACATGTTCAATTCTGTTGATATTACTAACAAAGGCATATAAGGTGCGATTCGATTCTGTTAAGATATATGTTATATATTTTATTATTTACTTTTGGCATTATTAGATAATTGGACCTATAAGATAACGTAGCTTCAGATTTACATTGAATTTAATTGGGTGATGACAACTAGACCACGGTTTGGTGTGGTTAAACAACAATTCTGATTTGACTTGGGTTTAAATTGATATGGTTGCTACACTTATGGTTGTGAAAGAATTCTATACAAAATGAAAGTCTATTATTATCACGTTGGTGGTATATTACCGAGGTCGTTCCTATCGTTTTATAGGCCTTGGGCGAAATTTAAAAAAAAAAGGCCCTAATGAATTGACAATATACTTTAGTTTACATGTTTGTATGAAACATAAATGACTCAATTTATAAGTATATATTATCAACCAAATATTAAATGATCATAATATCAGCTAATAATATCTTACAAATATCATTAATAATAAAATAATTAAAAATAGTAACAGTAACAACAAAATAGCGATAGCAGCAATCAAATAATAATATTGAATTGCAAAACACTAAGAAAATTACACTAACAAATATACAGAGGATCATGATTTATGAAAAATAATTTCTTTGTGCATTTCTAGATGCAAAATCATTAATAATATTATCAAGATTAATATTGTCCAACATATCCTTCTCAATACATAACATGGCTAAACTATTTAACCTTTCTTGTGACATTAATGACCTCAAGTAGGTTTTCAATAACCTTTATGTTGTTTAAAACTACCTTCACGTAATTCCTTGGGACTCTCACTAGAGAAACCTACTCTTTTAATAATTTATTAATTGCTCCTTTTGGGGACTCTATCAACTGTGCTACTTGTTTTTTTTTTCCCTTTTTACTTCCAAACAAATACTTTTTAGGCAACATAATATAAATCAATTATAACACAGTTGGATTAGAAAAAGAACAAAAGCACCTGTATAGAACTGGAAGAAGTATGCAGGCACAACCAAACTCCAATAGCTTCACAATATATCATAAAGACATATAAATGGTATTATATCCGTGATAGAGAAAAAAATAAATAGCAAAATTTAATATCTAATATTAAAAATAAAAAACAAAAAGCAAATTTTAATGATAGAGAAACACTAATTTCTAAAAATACAAGAAATTAACATACTTAGGAAAAATATAGTAAATAATATTCTAAGGTCTCCCAAGTCAAATATTATCCTATTCTATAAGCCGTGAAAATAATTGAATATTATTATTATTATTATTTTATTATTACGACATGTTTAATAGAATCATATGTATTTTTATAATAGAGGAAAATCATTTATGTAGTTTTTGAATTGAGTAATTTAAATTATTTGATTTAGTCATATTATCACTAAACTGAAGTGAACTCTACAAGAACACAAATCTAACAATTATTACATTACTTGTGGCAAAGTATAATGAAAATTACAATTAAAATATTAAATTATTTATTAATATTAAATTATTATAAATAATAAGTAATCTAAAAATAAAAAAGAAGATACAAAAATAAATACAATATTATTTAATATAAATGTTATGATTTAAAATGCTAATATAATGTCCACATTAATGACAAATTACAAATTAATTATAACATATTCAAATATTTAATAAACTAAAAATATATTAAAAAATCAGAAACTTTACCTTTAAATTATATTCTGAATTCAGAAGACAGAATCGTGAAATTTTTTACTGCTAATTTGTGAGTGGAAGTACCTTAAATATATATATTGATAAAAATTAAAAAAAAGTAAAAAGTAAAAATATAACTTAAATACTTCAAAACTATTTATAGTTAACAAGTTAACGTTAACTTTCAAAGTTAACGTTAACTTTCAAAGTTAACTTATTAAATGCTAAGAATATTGTAAGCCTTTATCTAACCAAGAAACTAACATTTTCTCCTGTTTAAAAAACTATTTATAGTTAACAAACGTTAACTTTCAAAGTTAACTTATTAAATGCTAAGAACGTTGTAAGCCTTTATCTGACCAAGACACCAACGTTTTCTCCTGTTTAAGACCATTTATTACTCACAATCGCAAGTCACCAAAGACACCAACGATTTTCTCCATTAAATGCCCATTAAATACTTAAGACCCTTAAAGGGCCCTTTTATATTGGTGAGCCCTGGGCAAGTGCCCGGCCTGCCCCTGCCCAGGGGTGTATATTACGTTGGTGAGAGTCATTGTGTACTATTGGATGGTGTGGATAAAAGATAAGGGAAATTTTTTTTGCGTGGATTTTGGTGGATAGCAGAATAAGGAAATTTGTGTTGCGTGTGGACTAAGGGTTTTGGGTGTATCTTGCGTGGGAGTCTTGTAATTAAATGGGTAGTGGGCGTTAAAGTGAATATGGTGTGTGTGAGTATTATGTAAGGGTGGCATAACGAAGCTGAAGAGCGTTAATTAAATACTTGAAAAAACGCAACTTACATGCACTGGTGTGAACTTTTTGTGGTTAGTGTTTATGAGATGATCATATCAACGTCTTGAGCTGCGCAAAGATACGTGACCAGTGCTTGCTGCTGCCACCACGTACGATCGACCCCACTACTCCACTAGTTTTATTGTATTGTGTATACCTTGGACTATTTTCGCATCTCAAAGTCTTTTGCATTGACTTGACTTCGGTTTTGTTGTTCGTTCTGAGCTTTTGACCTCTTACATTTTCTTCTGTTTTGAGAGATCATTGAGAGCTTCTTTGGTGTCTAGTGTGAGGATTTGGGCAGCTGATTTTTCTATGACGTTTGCATGATTTTATTGGGTTGTTTATTGTTGATGGAGTGTTTATTTTTGTGGTTGTTGTTTTTGGTATTAGTGTGCAAAAATTCCAAAAGTTTTCGTTCCTTTTTGCTACTGTCCTTGTTGTTGGTTTTGTGTGAAAATGTCAGCAGTTATCGCGGTTGTTGCAACTCTATTGGATTAATGTTTCGGTGAAGAAATGTTATTGATTTGAGACGTTTTTGTGGCTATTGTACGTAGGATTTTTAGTGAAGATATTGAAACCTCACAGCAGATCTTTCAATGAACAACTTTCCATTCTTTCGTTGATGAAGCAGCATATTTAAGGGAGTTGTTTTTCTCTTTTATCTCAAGTGCATTATTGTTTTGTTCTTAGTTGATTGATAACTTGAGTTATTCGTTTATTGTTCTTTTGTTAAATAATTGATTGAGAAAATCCTCTGTCGATGTTAGTACGAGGCAGTTGTACTATTGGATGTGAAATTCTTTCATAAAAAGTGAGGTTGAGAGATAATATCAAGGGTTGAGTGGTGTCGACTTAGTAAAGCCTTAGATAAATCTATTTTACCTCGATGAAAGTATTAAGTTGGGTAAGAGTCCCGCAGACGTAGGCAAGGTATGTTGAACTGCGTTACTAAATTTCTGATACTTTTTATTATTTCGTTTTGATTGCTTTTGTTTTCGTTCGTGCTAGAAACGTTTACGATAAAAATTGGAAAGTTTGTAAAACTACTACCTCCTTTGGTTTTTCAGATTCTGAAAAACCGAAGGGGGTTAATTATTTCGCAAACTTATTTGGTACCAACAAAATAAAAACAAGCAAACCGAAATAATAAAAACACCAGAAATTTGGTAACGCAATTCGGCACACCTTGCCTACGTCTGCGAGGCCCTCACCCAGCTTATTAACTTTCACCGAAGTACAATAGATTTACTCAAGGCTTTACTAAACCAACACCACTCAACCCTTGACACTATCACTCAACCTCACTTCCTGTGAAAGAATTTCACACCTAATAGTATGACCACCTCGTATTAACCTCGACAGAGGATTTGTCGAACTACTTTCACTCAAAACAATAATAAATAAAATAACTCAAGTATTTGATCAACTGAAAATTAAATAACAAAAATACTTGAGACAAAGAAGACTTCCTTATAAATTTTTCTTCTCCAAATAACTCAGGTGGAAACTTTCGCCATAGTTAATTCCTCCGTAGAACAAATCACCCTGCTGGCCACACTGCCCAAAGTTTCCAAGAAAATTACACAGCCCACTGCCCACAAGTAATTAACGCAGACTGCAGAAATTCAGCACCAAAAGAACGATTGCGCAGCCCAATAAAATTTATTTCAGTGACACATGAAACCTCCAATAAATCAATGATTCATGCACACACCAAAGTCACTCAAATCAATCATCAAATAACACAATACTTGGCTTCTCAAAACCACATCTGCGCAGCCCCAAAAACCTTGAACAATACACCACCAAAGAACCCGCATAAATCAATTTTCTATTAACCTAAGACTTGGTTCCACCAATAGAACTTGCACAGCTGGAAAATTTATTATCTTTGTACACGTGACCCCACATTAAAACCAATACACCCACTATATTAATTCACCAATCAATTTGCTCCACACACACAACACCGTAGAAAGCACCATCTCTTAACTGCACACACACTCCCACTTGATTTAGTCACCGTACCTTTGATAGACTTCTAAGTTAATTAGGAGATATGCATAATCCATAAAATTAAAATAGAGTTCCACGACAACACCACCACTTCAACAACTTAATATTTTCCGCAACAACAACATACCAAATACGAATCCATCCATTTTATTCGTTTTTCAAAATTAAATAAAGATACATATAATATATCATATCAGATTCCATCGATACAAGTTTAAAAACTTCATTAATTCAAACCCTAACGGTAACATAAAATATTCTTTATGTCTAAAAGCCCAAGTTCATCGGCGAAAGTAAGTGTTCCATCGACGGAAATGGCCCAAGAGATCAACTTGACCCTCATTTAGGTTTTTATTGTTGAACAATTGAGAGCATCACTCGAATGTCACACCAATCTAGATTTCCTATTTAGTACTGGAACCTAACAAGATTTCCTTTTCCTGTTCTATACGAGTTCTTCACTATCAGAATGTTGAAGAGCTTTTTGTACAAGTAGTTTAATTCCTTTTCAATCTAGCATCCTTTTAAACTAGGAATACGCATGTCATTGCATCAAACAGAATAATAGAGTGGAAATGAATAGTAGTAAACTAGTAACCCAGGCAAAGTTTCTTTTGGTGCACTACTATAACTCGCGTGTTAAGCTCTAAGGCACAGTTTCAATCATTAGCATTCCTCATTATATCACAAAGGCTATGAAAGCCTTTAGGACTTCTTTCTGGTCACAATGTCAAATATTTCCTCACATCACATCATGACTTACTATTCCATGAAAAACTTACATCCCATTAACTGCTGTCACTCTGCATCTGTCTTCACACTTTGTTCAACTTGTAAGTCATATTTTCTTCTTCACTCGTGTAAAAGAAGTTACCTTGAATTACCAGCTTGGTGTTTTGCTCCTAACATCTCGTGCCAGAGTAACAGGTAAATGATTTTTATTAAGGCAATTTGGTCAATCATGCATGTTGGAAGAACACGAACAAAGTTGTGGTAAAAGATGGGGAATATGTATGGAGTCCACGCATCGTATCATTTGCACAAATCAGCATCACAAACATAAAAAGAAGTCATTGATCAAAAGATGTGGTGGGGGCGATCTCTGCATGAAAGTGTCAATCAGGGCCATTACATATCATTAGACTTTGACACAGTGATCTGATCCCCTTTTCTTTTCTAGTTGTGAATCAGTGTTTGGCTGCTTTAACTGAAAAAGATCACCACCCTCGAGATCTCCGTAGCTTTCCACTTCAAAACTGTTTACACATTTTAATCATTTGATCAGCTACAGGTCAGTGAGACGCATTCCCCCAGTTCTTTCACTAGTGGTTATTTATCTCCTTTCTTATTCCTGAATTGCGAAAGCATTTTATATATGACCTTTGTCGTAGTGCTAAAACTGTGACGTTAATTTATTATCCTGTCAAAAGATAAATTAATACCTTTAAAAATCATTTGACAAATTAATACTTTTCTTTATTGGTGAGTCCATAATAAAAAGAATGTTCAACATCTAAATCTTACACACACCATCCATTGTAATTGACTAAAGAGTAGTGCATATACTTTCAAGGTTATATTTAAATTCATAGTATTAGGTATGAGAGGAAAAAAAATGGAATGTTTCCTATTTAATACATGGTCAGCGTTTTTTTGGACTAATTTAAATAAAAATCCTCAAAAAAGTCACCGTGGATTTCTATTTGAAATATTAAAAAGAATCTTTTACTTGATTTAGGTACTATTATGTGATTGAATGTTGAGTAAATAATAGAACTTGTATTATTGTTTTAACAATTTATAATAAAAATAATTTGACTAAAAATTAATATTTTTAATATCATAAAATAATTTTAATTAATTTTAAATATACAAAATATGAAATAAATTCTCTGTATCTTTTACTCGGAGATTAATTGGTAAATGATTAGAAGTAAAATTTTATATATATATATATATATATATATATACATATATATGTAATATAGTTCCATAATCTTTATTAAGAGTTTATGTTAGAGTTTTGACATCTAATTACATTGCATGGACCAACTTAAGTACTTTTATAGCTTTCATTCCTTAAAGTAGTTTATAAAATTAGACGAAACAAAGAATATAGGTTTTATATTAAAACAAATTAAAGATGACAATAACATTGGTGCCTAGATTACAACATAAAGAATTTGTCGAGCAGTTAGTAAAAAATAATACTACAAAAAAAATGTCGTTTAGCGACGAATATTACTGACGGAAAACATTTGGATTCCATTGGTAATATAAATTAGCGACAGAATTAACCGACGGACAAAGACGTTGTTAAAACAGCCGTAAGTAAATTTACCGACGGACATTTTATGTAACCATTAGTGAATATACCGACGGTTGGCTGTGAACGTTTGTAAATTTACCTACGTCCTTTTCCTTTTTGTTGGAATATTTGCCGACGGTATTGGTTATTTCGTCGATAAAATTTCCGACGGCTATGATTGATTGTCGGTGAGTATACTGACGGTTCAGCAAATCTTGACGGTAAAGTTGGCGACGGCTGTCAATATTACTGATGGTAACTTTTTGTTCCGTCGATAAATATAATGAATTTTACCGACGTATTTGTATTTTTCGTTGGTACATAATTTTTAAAAAATCTCAACATTAAATTTTATTTCATGATCTTATGATTAATGCATAATTTTAAAAGTTATGAATTATTTGTGCATAATATTTTGATTTGTTTATATATTTAATTTGTTTAAACAGAAAATTGATTGATGATATAAAGTTAAAATTATCTTTATTGATAATTAAAACATTAAATTATACATAATAAGTCTTTGTAATTCAAACCAGATGACTACAAGTATACTATTGTCCTTGTGACCGTGGATGCTCTGACGTGCTACCCCTCCCCTTCAACTCATCCACCTCATGTCTCAACTAAGTTATATACTCCATCAATGCCTACACTGTGGTCCGAAGCTCATTAACTTCATTGGTTGTCGACTGTCTACTAAATGTTATTATACTGGACGTGGAGGATTGCGAATAACGTGTGTTCTCAAATGAACCTAACCCGAAAATCCTTCCATGATCCCTACCACGCACTGCATTAAGATATGTCTAACTCTCATCAACAGCTTGTTCGTGCTGAGACTATTGCTGAATGCTTTCTTATATTTGGTCCTATTATGAGGCAATGTTTATATTAGTAAGGGATAATTATTAAGAATTAATATTAAAGCATAAATTTCACATATATTAAGTTCTCTATGTCAAGCGTTGACGAATGTCACAATATCATACTTCTTAGTGTGAGTGTGCAAAAAGAGCTAACGAAGTGTAGGCCTTATGCTCATAGACTTTTTCTGCATAAGAATAAAAGTTTATTCTTATAGTAAAGTAAAACAATTAGAATATAAGTGTAAAGTTTAGATACTTACAAGTCTCTCTCCATGCTTGTGGTGGGTAATAGATCCTCCCGTATGTATGGGAAGACTCTCTCCCTCCGGTCCTCCACGTCTGTTGGTAGAGTTACGCTCTGAAATAGACATTGCCTCAGGTAATGTCTAACACTGCTGCCAACGACTCCATATTTGCTCAAAAATATAAGGCAGTCATACACCAGCCTTGTGTACCGCACCAATAAAGTCATGATAACGTGTACGTGCTTGTCTTTCCCATACTTTATGTATGACCGCATCAAATTCAGAATCCCAAAAAATCCTTTCTTAATTAAAAGGAAACAAATTCGATAAATACTTATAATGTAATAATATTTATGTAATTAATGTATACAAATCAATTAAAAAAAGAAAATAATTTTTTTATTGTACCTCAAACTCCTGAAAGTAAAATATCATTGTGCCCTGAGATATATTCTTCCATACATAACCCTCATCAATCTTCTTCTTAAATTTAGATGTCATGTTTCTAAAGCACGATCTAGTAAGAATCAACCTAATATAAAAACAAATAATTTTATACCATTTGAAAAAATTTAAACCTATAACTTAATTATAAACATATAGTGTTTCATGTAATTTCACTTATAGATTATTGACAATTGTGATGTAAATTCTTCCATCCGTTGCAGCTGTAGAGTGTGATGGTTCACCTTCACAGTAAATACCTCCGAATCATTGTCTGAACCTGGGTCGCATTATATCACATTGTCTCTTTAGTGGCATAATTTAACCTGAAATTCTTATTTGAATTTCAGGTTAAATTAAAAATTATTTATTGATTGGTTTAGATATTGTTATTGAAATTTAAAATTAATGCTAGAAGTTTGATAATTAACCTAGATAAATTATATACTAGTAACAAATATAATAAATAAAGATAAAAATATGAATACTTTGATTAATAAATTATTGTAACATATACAAATTATCTAATATGTTTAGAAGAAAATTATTATTACATTAAAAAATATGCATGTAAAGATTCGCTCATAAAAAAGTAAAGAGAACCTAATCATTTCAGAGAACATCAATGAAATAACTCATTGACAAAATTCAGATATTTGGAACTATAAGTAAAAACTATCCTATATTAATTCGTTGATAAATTGATGTTCATACCACAAACAAATTTCGGTTGTTGTAGGCCATTAACATTAAAAATGTAGGGGGTTCAATTCAACGGTTCAAACCACAAACAAATATCCAAATTAAACCAAGTACACAAAAACCTAGTAAAAAACAAAACTCACTTACCTCAACCGACATGTAGAAGAAGTCACTGAAGCACATTAAGGAAGAAGATGATGGAGCTAGAGTGAGCTGACGACCAAAAAAGATAACCAAAACAAAGCAAAGAAGACAATGAATGTCAAACCACTACGCAAATTGATATAAATTCATGTTTAGAAGCCTTAGTTATAGCATTAGAAGTTGCTATGTCATGCAAAAAAATCCAGTCATTTGCCTTTTAAAACATTGAATTAATCGAGTAAGTTATCTTTTTAATGAAGTAAAAAGATGCAAAATGACTATGCTGCAAAATATAGAAATAGATACAAATTCAATTAAAATGTATGGAAAATCATTGTTGACATTGTCAACAAGCAAAGGAAATGAATGTAAAAAATGAATACTTGCCGAAGCTTCTCTTCAATCTCCTTGAAAATAGAAATATTGCCAACAAATGAGTTCCTGCAACCAAGCAAAACCCAGTTCAGCTTCTTCAAGACAAACTTAACTAAGCAAAAAAGGGATCAAGACCCCCAAAACGAGAACAAAAGTGTCAAGTTCGGGTATCAAGAGAAAGCAAAGTTGTTGTTGTTGTCAAGCTTCCTTTTTCAGTTTATTGCTATATGGAAGGAAGATGGTATCCAATAAGTTAAATTTTGATTTGATAAGAGTCATGTTCTTATCATCCTAAATTTAATGTTGGAGACATTTATTTTAAATTCAAATCTAACTCAAATTTTGGTCAAATCAGATTTTATCATTGATTTCAGATTGGTCCTGTGCTTTTCTGCCAACACCATCACTAGTAATCCAGGTCATCAAGCACAATTACAAAGCAACCACCAAGAGAACAGAAAGTGACAGGAAAAATTACTTAACATGCTAACATGGGTTTCAAGTATGAAGAAGGTAATTTCCCGTCAGTATTTAATCATTTTCTTGTAGTGTGCAAGTCTCACAGCCTAATAATTGATGGAAAAAGCTTCATGTTGTGTGTATTTGTAGTTTCTCATAGACATCACATATGCATAAGCTCTTTAATGGATTGATTTGTCCTCAAATTAACAACAAAAGGAAATGGGAAAGAGAAAAAAAGCTATTTGGTGGATATCAGCTTGGCACAAATTAAAGGATAATCCCTCTTTTCTTTTTTGCCCTTTTCTTATTGGGCCACTAGCCACATGCATTACTAAAAGATGGGGATAGTTTAACCATATAAGTAATTACATTTACAGTTATAGAGATGCGTAGTTGATGTAAATTCAACATGATTAGGATTTAAGGTTATGATGGTATAAAAGCGATTTCCCTATTGTAATGCCTATTTGTATAAATTGAAAAAAAAAATAGACCTCTTTTTTGATTCTAACATAAGCAACCAGCCAAGCTTGTTAATTTTAACCTTAATTAAGTGGTTCAAATTTGCTCCGGTTGCTATCATATTCTTATGTCCTCCTCTAACTTAATAACTCATAACTTGTTAGGGTGTTAACTTCTTTTCTCTTGCTTAATTACATAAAATAAATTCTAAGATCCTTCACGAAACATTTGGTCTAATCACTTTTGTGAAGCTCCACTTTCTTAAGGTGACGCTAGAGCATAGCTAGAACAAGATTATAAACTAGAGGTATTGGCTTATAGTATCCTCCTCTGTAATTACAACATATGAGACAAAGGTTACATTAAGCTACTATTGCCCTCTTATAATAACTAGGAAAGAAGCTAAAATTTCATACTTGGTCTGCAAAGGGTGTAGGAGGGTGACCTTGAGAGTCTTCAAGAGGTCTTCATAAGTATCGAGACTAGGCTCCAATACAAACATTCCAACATTGAAGTATAGAGAAGGAGGAGGACCTAATTCAACAGGCCACTTGACTATGTTAGAAAGTTGTTGATGGTAGCCAATCTCATACTGTGGAGTGTGGCACTATGTCTTCTTATAGAAACAATCCATCACAGGTGAAAATGCCCATCAGGTAGATCAAAGAAGTGAACTATGTTGTCGAACACTTGGATATCCCCGTCCAAGTATATCATCTTGCTATCCAAAATGTTGACAACCGTTAACCAGATTGAAAGCCATGCTAGGATAATAAAACTATGAACTACAACTGATGTAGAGAAAATCGTGTATGAACTGTAGATAACGTGTATATTCTCCACGATTTTCTCTACATCAGTTGTAGTTCGTATCATATATCTTAACCATTTTATCATGTATCTTAA
>JAOTAX010000197.1:32251960-32274953 GCA_025629825.1 Erythroxylum guanchezii
GCTGATCTGCAAAACTTGGCTCTACATACTCCATATCAAGCCTCGGATGATGTTCGCCTTGGTGATGGTTCCTCCCATTCCATAACACACACTGGTTCCTCTACTCTTCCCTCTTCCTCTCATCGTCAGTTTATCCTTTATAATGTGTTATGTGTTCCTTCCTTAAATCGTAACTTAATTTTAGTTGCTCAATTCTGCTCTACAAATCATGTGTCCATTGAATTCACTCCTTTTGCTTTCTTTGTGAAGGATCTAACAACAGGCACAATACTCCTGAAGGGTCTTCTTAAACATGGCTTGTATGAGTGGCCCTCAATTTCCAATTCTGCTGCTCCGGTGCTGCATCTCACTAGTGTGCGTGCGCCGCTTTCCTCTTGGCATAGTAGACTCGGCCATCCTGCTTCTGTCATTGTTCGTCATGTTGCTTAATTTTTCAATATTCATGTTTCTTCTGTTTCTGATAATAAATCATGCACTGCTTGTCTAAGTAGCAAAAGTCATAAATTGCCATTTTACCGGTCTACATTGACATCTAATCATCCATTGGAACTTATTTATTCGGATGTGTGGACTTCTCCGCTTGTGTCTGTTGATCAGTTTAAGTACTATGTGGTTTTTATTGATCACCATACTCGATATATTTGGTATTTTCCGCTACAAAGAAAGTCTGATGTTTTTCCTGTCTTTAAAAAATTCAAACTTTTAGCTGAAAATTTGTTTTCTACCACAATCAAAACCCTCTATAGTGATAACGGTGGGGAGTATCTCGCCATGTCCTCCTTTTGATCTGACTCGGGCATCTCTCATTATACTAGCCCACCTCATGCTCCGGAGCACAACGGCATTGCCGAACGTCGTCATAGACACATAGTTAAAACTGGGCTTTCACTATTACACCAAGCTCACATGCCACTTTCCTATTGGAACTATGCTTTTTCAACCGCCGTATACTTAATAAATAGATTACTAACCCCAACTCTAGACATGGACTCTCCTTATCTTCGACTATTCAAGCGTCTACCAAATTACGAAAAATTAAAAGTCTTTGGTTGCCTCTACTTTCCTTGGTTACGTCCATACTCTCCTCACAAACTAGCTTTTCGTTCCAAACCTTGTTTTTTCCTAGGCTATTCAACATCACAAAGTGCTTACTTATGCCTTGATTTATCCACCTCTCGTATTTTTACCTCCCGACATGTTCGTTTTGTTGAAAATGACTTTCCTATGCAATCAGTTACACCATCCCTTCCTCGTCCGGATGACGGTACTCCGAACTCCTGGCTCCCCCCATTTTATATTCTGCCTGCGTCTACCACTCCTGACAATCAGGTTCCAGACTCTCGGTTGCCTACTTCCACGACACACCCTCCAGTATCCAACCCTTCTTCCACCATGGAGAATGCTATACCTTCTGAGCATTCTATCCTCCCTTCATCAGCACCTAACACCCATCCCATGCAGACCCGATCAAAAAATCACATTCACAAACCAAATCCTAAGTTTGCATACTCCATCACCTCTAGCTCTCTTCATCATCCTGAACCTCACAACATCACCGAGGCTCTTCGAGATGTCAAGTGGCGCTCTGCCATGGTTGAGGAATTTGATGCCCTCATCTGCAATGGTACCTGGGAATTGGTACCACTGGAGGAGGCAACCAATCTTGTTGGTTGTAAATGGATATTCCGAACTAAATATCTTTCCAATGGCAATGTTGACAGGTACAAAGCTCGTCTGGTGGCTAAGGGGTTTCATCAATGTCCTGGGGTCGACTACCACGATACCTTCAGTCCAGTCATCAAACCTACCACTATCCGAATTGTTTTGACTATTGCGGTTAGCAAAGGGTGGAGTCTTCGGCAACTAAACGTGAATAATGCCTTCCTCCAAGGTCGACTCCATGAAGATGTCTACATGATTCAACCGCCTGGCTTTGTTAACAAAGATGCTCCCACATATGTCTGCAAACTACACAAAGCCATTTACGGTCTCAAACAGGCGCCTAGGGCCTGGTACTCTGAACTACGGTAATTTCTTCTGACCTTTAGGATTTCTCAATTCTAAGTCGGACACGTCATTATTCATCCTTCATCGGTCTAGCACTCAGATGTATGTGTTAGTCTATGTTGATGACATTATTTTCACTGGTCCGGATCCTACCTTGGTTCAACAATTCATTAACAGTGTCTTTACCAGGTTCTCCATTAACGATCTTGGTCCACTGACTTACTTTCTTGGCATTGAAGTCCTTCCACATCCCACAGGTCTACTTCTCTCCTAGTGCAAGTACATTGTTGATCTTCTCACTCGGGTCCATATGCTTGACTCCAAACCGGCCCTTACTCTGATGGCAACTAACTCACCACTTCAGCTCATGTCAGGTTCTCCATTGTCAGATCCGTCTGAATATCGTTCAGTTATAGGTGGGCTTCAGTATCTTACACTTACTCGCCCTGACATTGCCTTCGCTGTGAATAAGTTGTCGCAATTCATGCATCATCCAACATCACTTCATTGGCTTGCCACTAAACGACTCCTTCGCTATCTTCGTGGAACATTGAACTTATCTCTTCCTATTCGGAGAACTCCCTCTCTTGCTCTGCATGCCTTTTCTGATGCTGACTGGGCTGGCAATCATGATGATTACACCTCCACTGGAGCCTACTTAGTGTTTCTTGACAGCAGCCTTGTCTCCTGGAGCTCCAAGAAACAACGCACTGTCGCCAGATCATCCACCAAAGCTGAATATCGGTCCGTGGCCTCCACTGCTGCCGAATTGCGCTGGGTATGCTCTCTACTGACTAAACTTGGGATTATTACTCCCACTAGGCCTGTGATTTACTGTGATAATATCGGCACTGCTCACCTTTGTTCGAATCCGGTGTTTCACTCTTACATGAAACACATTGCCATCGATTTTCACTTTATTCGAGAGCAAGTCCAGTCAGGTTCCCTACAAGTTACGCCTGTCTCCTCCAAAGATCAACTCGTGGATGCCCTTACCAAACCACTATCTCGACCACCATTTCTTCTGTTTCGAGACAAGATTGGACTCTCCTCTCTGAGCTCCATCTTGAGGGGGGCTATGAACTGTAGATAACTTGTATATTCTCCACGATTTTCTCTACATCAGTTGTAGTTCGTATCATATATCTTAACCATTTTATCATGTATCTTAACCGTGTATATCATTTAATCTGGGTACTCCTAGTTGTGTATAAATTTACGATATCAGTGATGAATAAAGTAACTCAATTCCCATAAAAACAACCAAAGCTTCTGACTACAAGGTGAATTCCCTTTTCTTACTCTCGATTATACCACAAAAGATTCAATTTTCTTAACAAACTACAGAAAATGAAACTAGCCAATTTTGCAGAATATTATATGGACTAAAGTCTGTTCATTATATATGTTATCATTCCTAACTTCAACGCAAAAAATGTTCCATTAAAATCCTTATTAATCCAACCTAACATAGTCCTTGGTACAAACTTTTTGTTTAGGATTTTAATAGATGCAAGTGTCATTCTACATATTCATGTACAAACTCAAAGTAGTTTAATAGCTATATTGAAGTCCAAAGCAAATTCCACACAGCCGTAAGACATCCACACAAATTCCATTTCTTAATTAAACTCCACACAGTCGTAAGTAAGACATCCAAACAAATTCAACATCGACACCAACACAATTCAGAAATTATGAAACCAGTACACAAAACTCAGCACTAAACAAAACCTACTTACTGAAAACACAGACGCAGACGCAAAAGGAAGAAGGGAACCGCAAACGCAGAAGGCAACGAACGACGAGAAGGAAGAAGGAACAAAAAGGAACCTATGGTGGCGAGAAGGAACCCACGACGCGACAAGGAATCCACGGCAAGAGAGAAAAAAGTTAGGTGAAAATGAGGACCGGGGGGGGGGGGTCGTGGTAAGTAGGAAACGTATAAACCTCTGGTCGGTAAATAACCAACGGAATACGCTTCCATCGATATACCCCAATTCGTTTACTTTTTGTTAAAACGTTGCAGTCGAAGAAAACGACGACGTTTAACTTTCAAGTTTACCGACGGAATACACCTCCGTCAGTAAACGATGACGATTATTTTGAAGCTACTATTCGCGTCTCTTTTACCGGTGATGGTTCTTATTCTGTCGCTATATTCTATCGCAAAAATCAGCGGGATAGTTTCCCATCTGACTCTACCGACGAATATTTTGTCCGTCATAAATTACTATATATTACAACAATTTTGCGATGAAATGTATCGCAAATTTGCAAATATATTATTTCCATTGATAATTTTCTGTCAGAAATCGGTAATTTTCTTATAGTGTAACATACACCTCATAATGAGTAACAGCCCCTATAATAAAAAGAGAAATGAATCCATCATTTGAAACTGAAGTTAAATAAAAAGGAAAGATAATAACTATTTTAGAAAATCCAGAAACAAGAAAATACCAAACAAAACGGATTTTAAATTATCATCTTTGCTCCAAATAAATTCACCAAAAAATACTATAGAAATGAAAAAGATTGATAACAAAAGATTTAATACATCAGGTTAATACATAAAGGAACTTTTGATATGGAAAAAGAATCCTAAACTATGAATTCAAGTCAACGTACTCGATACACAAGATTTTTTATTTTGCAAGAGTCTTGAAAGGGTTATAATTTACTTAACCATTCTTTTGTAATTTTACAAAAAAAATTATTTTTCGTAACTTGAACATGTTACTTTATAGTTACAAAGGGGCAATGGGTAAAAGTTCACCCTCAGTCTTAAACCATGTAGCAGAACGAAAAATTTAGAACATGAAATTTAGTCAATATGGATAAAACAAAAGAAAACGAGAAAGGAGTAAGGACTATAAGAAAGCAAAGATAAACAAAAGAAAAAAGGGGGGGATATTTTTGAGAGGTGGCTAGTATCTCAGTTCTAAAAGCTTCGAAATCTTCTGGGCAGGAGGGGGCCACTCACAGTCTCAGGACTTGTTGATTTACTACAAGCAATTAACGTAGAACTTATTATTAGCTGCAAGAATCTGCTTGAGCGTGGCTTAATCTAATCTAGTTCTAAAGCTTAATGGTTAGAGATTAATGACGGATCGATTTGGTCCAACGTGAGAGAGGGGGTTAGCGTGGAAGAAGCAATAATGATGCTTATGACAACTAACCTTAGCTCTCTTCTCAATAAGAAAGCATAATTAAACCAAACCAAAATGAAGCCACGTCTAGTGTCCATCAAATTTTCACTTGCCACGTTTTATTCGTACTACTCATTTGCTAAGCTAAGCCTTTGGATTGATATGAGTGGTGATAATACCCGACTAATCTCATCAAACCCTCACAACTCTCCTTCACATAATTGTACATTAAAGAGACGTGTAAATGAATAGTAAGTGACGACTAATGATGAATGAGGATATAGCAGTCGTGCTTCTTCTTCCACAACTAATCCACTGTTTCTGATCACATTTGTCATCATAAAACTTCATTATACACCTTAATTACAGCCCCATGAACCTTTCCCTTTCTTATTCCCAACTAAATATTTTCATAACATCTCTAGTTTCAAAAAACAATCATTTGGTCTTGCATGTATAGTCAAAAGGAAAAGCTGATGAATAAGATATGAAACAGTAAATTTCTCCTACTTTTCAAAGTTCCATTCTGAAGGTGATCCAATTCTACATGATTCAAACTGCACATAAACTACCATGTCAGCCCGTCTTTTAAGTCCCAGTAATGATAACAAAACAGGAATAATCCAAGTTTCTATTCTACCACATCATCTTTGTCAAAATTTTACTGTTTCCAAAAGTTAGAATTTTGCTCCAACTATCGTAATTCTGCCTGAAAAATATGGGATTTCATGTAAATATTGATACTTTTTCTTAATTTAGTTTATTTAGATAAATTTTATTCCTTTTTAATTAAATTTACCTTGGATTTGTTTTAAATTAGTTGAAAATATAAGATAGACTCGTAACATTTACCATAAGATCTTGTTTGATAATCACTAATACAAGAATCAGGATAAAAAATAAAAATTGAAATATAAAGTAAGGATTAGAATAAAAATACAATTATTTATTATATGTGTTTGGTATGTAACTATTAAGAATAAAATTATTTTTCAATAATTTATAAAATTATTAATAATTATGAATAATTTTATGATAAAGTAATTATAAAATAAATGATTAATTCTGTCTTTTTATACTTGTCAGACTCATGTTTTCTCTCTCTTTGAAGTCTCGCTGTTTGCCTGTTTCTTTAAGGTTTGTTGCACTATTTAATAACACGAGTTCTCAGGATTTCTGTACTTTAAACATGTGATCATAATCCTGATAACCTGCCACTAAATAGCCCTTTTAAACAAGAACAGGACAGCGTGACGTAGGTGAGTCATTACGATACGCATTTTCGACATTAACTTTGTCTGAAGAGAAGAGTTCCATTCCATGTTCTCTCTACTTGGTGGGCCTTCCATCATTCCTTCCCTGGTTGTACTTGTCTCGACGGTCGACATACTAGGAAAAGGAAACACTCAAGCTTAGATGAATTTCATTCCTAAATTCTGTCCATCAATTTATGATAGGGAAATTGTGCTTCAAAGACATGTCGTTATCAAACTGACCACAGGATGTATAGTTCGCCTGTGTAAGTCACTTCATAACGACCCCGTCATGTATTGTTAAACAGTAATTCGTATGCGTAGAGTAAAATAATCGTTATTGTCTGCGTAAGTTTGGTCGTTTTTTGTCTTAATCCTAATATTATATTAATGGTTTATATACAATTAAACTAAAAAGAGGGGGATGGGACCCAATCCAATTGTGCATGGCACTGGGCCTGCGACGCCGAGCACGCTGTGGCTTTGCTCTTACGTTCGTCCTTAAATGGTTCAAAATCTCCCGCATAAATTTTAACGAACCCCAACCGCTCTAGTCGCTCTAAACCAGCAACACTCAGCCGACGAACAATGCTGCCTTATCACACTGTTGGGGAGGCGGCCTCCGCCCTCGGCCGGAACCTCACTTTTGCCGAGACACTGTGGTTCAACTACTCTGCCCAGAAATCCGACTACTTCCTCTACTGCCACAACATCATGTTTCTGTTACTGGTTTTGTCTGCTGTGCCTCTGCCCCTAGTTTTCGTCGAGGTCCTGAGATCTTCCGGCTTCGAAAAATACAAGATTCAGCCAAAGGCTAAGCTGTCCTTGTCGGAGATGTTCAGGTGCTACAAAGATGTAATGACCGTGTTCCTCCTCGTCGTGGGTCCTCTTCAGTTGGTCTCCTTTCCTTCTATCAAGGTGACGGCATTAGTTGCGAATTTGTTGGATTTTTGGAGAAGTTATGATGAGTTTTATATGTTTTAGTGGGGTTTTGATTATCAAGGATGGATTTTAACTTACCAGTTCAATCTCTTCACTTAAAGATCACATTTTTAACTGAAGAGACTTCTCCTGAGGATCACATGCATTCTTGTATTTGTGTGAAATGGGGTAACTGGCTCTAGTTTCCGGTAATTGTTATAGATTTTCAGAACATTGGTGGGAGATTTTATCACTTAGCTTCTGCAGATGGAATTTTTCACTTTTCATTTTGGGGGTTCGGAAACAATTAGTTAGTATAGAAATTCTTTAGGTTGTCATTTTCTTAAATTTTGAATTTTTTGAATGATAATTTAGCTTATTTCCATTGTCTTCATCCATTTAGTGAGTTGATAGTGTTAACTACTTTAAGCGTTTCAAGAACACTACGGTGGAAGTCTTATTTGAGGAGTCTAATTTTGTTATGCACAGATGATTGGGATCAGAACAAGCTTACCTCTACCTTCAGGTTGGGAAATTTTTCTACAGGTGCTAGTGTATTTTTTGGTGGAGGACTACATGAATTACTGGATCCATAGATTTCTGCATACTACATGGGGCTATGAAAAAATTCACTGGGTTCACCATGAATACTCCGCTCCAACTGGTTTTGCTGCCCCATATGCGCACTGGGCTGAAGTCTTAATCCTCGGAATTCCATCTTTTGCGGGGCCAGCAATGGCTCCTGGACATATGATCACATTTTGGTTGTGGATTGTTTTTCGGCAGATTGAAGCGATTGAGACGCACAGCGGGTACGCATGCTAGCGACTCTTATCTGCTGAGTTTTCTTCTGCTTTAGCTTTAATGACGAAATGATTGAAACTTCAGGATTTCTTTGGTGCGCTTCACTTTTATCATTGAATTCCTAGTAAAGTATTGAAAGGATTTCAACGATCCTCAACAGTGGCTTCCATTTATTCATGAGGACTAAGAACAGTGCGATCCCCTTTCTTCTAATCTTCTTTGTAGTTGTCATAATTATTTGTGAGTGTTGTTTAAATCTTGAATCAAGCTTCAATTCATAAACAGACTCTATAGATAGATACAAGAACGACAACTTGCAAAATGTGGCACAGTTTCTTTTTCTTTTCAATGGAAGGGAGAAACCGCCTATTACCTTCATGCCATTTCATAGCAAGCTGTTTCAACAGTTGGTTCTTTTATGCATGACAAGACGGTAATAACGTGCACAGATAGCATCTCAGACTTTGCTTAATGGCCTATTTCCTATCATTAAAAGCGTTTCTCTGTGCATATATGGGATTGTTGTTCATCTCGGTGGATTAGATTGTCACTAAGTTAAAACATTTATTTCCCTAGGGTTTATCATTGACATACTTATCAAGCAACTTTTAAGTATGAATGACTAGTACTATCTTAATATTTTGGGATGCATTCTTCTGTTTGTCCCTGCTTCTTTCAACTATCCTTTTACATTAATTTCTTTCCATTGCCATGTAATTCTGTTGTAACTACTGCTCTGAAATCTTCTGGTCCTTTAAGTCTTTCCTCGTGCAAAGTTACAAAAAGATTCTTGTGCAGATGTCTTATTATACCATCACAAGGTCATTCACCATGGGTAGTTGTATAGATTATCATTCTTTAAAAATTGAAGTATTAAGAATTTTTATACATAGGAGTTGGCAATTTTATTTCCTAATTATTCCGAACACGATTCTTTCTCTTCTTGTTCCAGCCTGGTACATCGGTTACCTGTGCATGGTTTGTACTTTACCTCAGGAGATCCAACCTGCCATAATTCTGAATGACTCTCTGATTGCTGGCACAGGGCTAGGAAATGATAATGATTGATTTACTTGTTAGAATCTTTAAAAATGAGCAGTGAAACAAATGCTTTGATTTTAAGAAAAATTCTTTTTTCCCTCCTCTTTGAAGAAAGAAACAAAGTGGGAATCTCTGAAATGGAACTTTTACTGCCTAAAAGTGGTGACTCTTTGGACATGGTGGACATTTCGAAGGAATTATGCTGCTTTAGTCAATTTGAGAACATAGACGAACATTATGAGGTTTCCCTGAGTTTGAGTCATACATAACAGTTTCACGTTTGGTTGCTGTAATTTTATGTTGATCAGTTGTTTTTAGACCCCATAACTTCAAGATAGTCTTCATGTGTTTATCCCAGGACGTCAGTCTCATAATTTGTTTTGTTACGCAGGTATGACTTCCCCTGGACTCCTACGAAATATATACCATTTTATGGAGGTGCAGATTACCATGATTACCATCATTACGTCGGGAGGCAAAGCCGGAGCAACTTTGCTTCAGTGTTTACATATTGTGATTATCTATATGGAACTGATAAGGTAATCAAATACTACTTGTCATTAAACCATAGAACTCTCTGATATAACGACAGCTGATACATTGTTCTGTGGTTATATTCTCTGTGATTAGGGCTATCTTTATCAGAGAAAGGTCCTTCAAAAGGTAAACTCTGTTCTCTTAAATCTGGATATGATTTGTGTATTTCAAATTGTTATATATCTATCTTTTGTTTTAACCATTTTGATAAATTTGTCCTCTTTTTTCTAACTGTAGTTAAAACAGGGATCAAAAAGTGGTGGTAGGCAGAATGGAGGCTTTTATTACACTAAAGAAGCTCTTAAGTCTGACTAAGCCATGGGTTGGCAGAAGTTTAGTTGAGAAAAAATGCCCCTAAGGTAACCTCCCCAAGCAGCATCAAGCAACGTCCAAGAAATCTGTGGGAAGATATGGTAGTCTGACTAATTAGAAGTTGTTAGTAGTTCAGGTGGAGATTTAGCATGATTTTGAGAGGATTTTAGATTTCCATGTCCGGTCTTAGGGATGGATAGTGGTGTGCTGGTGTAGTAATATTAAGTGTTATCTTAGATTTTCTTAGCGAAAAAAGGTAATGGTAAGTGATGGCTTGTTTAACATCTGATCTGACTGATGCCTATGTTCCTTGTATTTCTGACGAATCTTCTGCACATTGGTCATAATAATTGGATTTGCAAGCAGTTAAACAAAGGCTGATATAATGGGGTGGGTCAGCTCCATTTGGATACCCAAAACACCTTTGATCTCCCACTTGTATGAGGCCTAGTTGTAGGACAAGTATATTGGGCCACGAAAACTTTTATCAAACACACAGCCAGGCCATTGATGGTCCAATCAAGTTAATGTAATACCAAATTCACCAAACGGGGGTCCACCAATCATGCATGGCCTCGCGCTCTCATTTGAACTGTACTTTTCATAAAGGAGCCTAATACTACTATAGGAATTCCTTCTTTTTCAAATTTCTAATTATTTTCTTTGACCCTATATCATTGCATGGAATGTTAATTTGACGTCTTTTCAGAAATTAAAGATAAAGTGGATCTCTTTAAATTTCACGTATCTAAATTATTATTTGTTTCCTGCTGCAACTGCAACCCCTCTTGGTATCCATGGGATGCTATACTGTTTATGTCCCCAAACACCAACTTGTATTATAATTTGCCTCTCCACATCGATATATGTAATTTGAGGTAGCTAAAACTTGTATTGGTTTTAGCTAGAAAGATAAATAGGCTAGCTGTCTGCTTCTTTCTTGGTGCAACGAAGGTAGAAATTGCCTTCATCTTTTCGTGACTTTTTTCTACCAAAGTTTCCAACCTATTCTTTTTGTTTTACTTGCTATGAATTTAAAGTGCAGCTACATGAAAGAGCCGACATTTTGGAAGGCCTTGTCACGCATATGAATATGAATGTTCAGTTAACTGTATGGAAGTAGTTTCCGGCTAAATTATAAGTTGACTTCACTTGATTTTCCAAGAACAATACTATTTTCCATGCTCGGTGTATCAATCTCCAGCTCAAGAACAAGTTTTCATGCATATTTTGCTTTCAGAGACAATTTTCAAGATCAAATTCGTGTTTTTCATGCTGCTCATGTCACACGTTCTTGCTGGGCGGTGTAAATGTAATGAGGTTTTGAAAGAGACCCAGAGAAGGAGAAGAAATTACTTAAGAGAAAGAAAACTACATCTTTTTGTGCCGACTTAGTTTGGAGAAGAAAAGATTGAAAAAGAAGTGTAATGAGTACGACTTCCATTGGAGAAACAGAGGGAGCTCCAAGAGAAATATCCTGTGAAAGGAATGCCAAAATTCCTAGTAAAAACACTGACTGAAGTTGTTGAAAATGACAAACCGAAGACAATATCCTGTCTTTGAATTCATCCCAGTTCCTCTTTACGTGTTTGTGAAAGAAGAACAAGGTCTAGACAAATCCATACGACCAAATTTCAAGGTTTACCTTTTACGAGCACACAAAGAATTTCGCAGATCAATTAGCCTAAATTGGACTTTATCTCAAGGTCTCCGCTTGGCCACTAATCAAGCTTTAACTTTTTATGTCATACAGCCTTGTATGGCCCAATAGTTCCTAATTTTGCTGATAAATTTTCTTTCTATAACTTTCAAAATAGGGTGGAAGACAGTTGTGCCGTATGGTTCACCCCATCCCCAATAACCCATTTAATTAGCAATCCCAATTTACTCAATCTGTCCCAGTCTCTTCGTACTATCTTTTCATCACTCCAATCTCATTTATTAAGGGGAGACCAATCACTTGAGTTCCTGGCAATTCTGAAACATCCGAATATCTAAAAGCAAATTGAAACCTCAAAATGGACAACCCATGAAAGATTTTTTTTTTCCTTCTCTAGATTATCGTTTCTTAAAATTCTTATAGCTATAGCTTAATTAACTAGTCAACCTTTGATTGCTTTAGTTAAGAAAGCTTTTCCTCCTTTCACTTCTCAGCCTTCTAATCTTACAGAAGTTGTATATAATTTATGAGAAAATAAGATAGACATATAATCAGAGTGTGTAAAATGACTAGTTACAAAAATAAGAACTACTAATCATGAGACTTGATTTAAAGTTAGTTATTACGGTTTAATTTAATTGAATTTAAAGTTAATAAAAAAATTTAAGTTAACTTAAATTTGAATATTGCTTCAACTCTAATTAAGCTAAGACTTTTTTAATTCACTCAAAGTTCAACTAAGTTTTGAGTTAAACCCAACGTGGTTTTGAAACAAAATTGACTTCAAATGGAATTTCAGGTTTATAAAAAAAGTTTGAGCACATACGGTGCGTTGTGAAGCCAAACCACAGCAGGAAGAGTCAGAGCTCGTGAATTTTATGATTGCATACACCTCACAATGAGAAAGACCTTGACAACCAAAAATAGTGTAGACTTGGCCCTTTTTGCATATGGCGTGAAATATCCTAAACCCTAGCTACTTGTCCTTTAGCAGGCCCAGCATTCTTGAAATTTCGAAGTCATCTTGGGAGAAATTGTCAGGAATTGAATCATTTTACGCTGGCATTAAACCCTAATGTGGCAGAGGGATGGAACACTAGGTACTTACCTTGGTATTCGTAATACCCTAACCTATGTTGGGTGTTAGGAAAATTGTAACATCTATTTCGTAATGCTTGGTGCCAACTTGCTACCTGCTCCTACTCTATGGGGCATGGGGTTTTAAAGGCTTATATGAATAAAAATATATAAAGGGTCTAGGCCTTTTCCAAACAAACTGTAATTGCTATTGCTATTGGCATTGCTATTGTAATTGGGTTTGTCTTGGTCAACACTGCCTGCCTGTTATTAATGGTATCCAGTTGAATTCCTAGGTTGCTCTTTCTGTCCACAACCCTGAATATAACACCACATCAACAAGAAGTCACAAGAGGAAACTTCCATCCCCACTCAAAAATTACATGTAAATTAGCAGAAAACAATATAAATATTTTAGGCAAAAGCATGTAGGGGATATCAAATCAAGAACCCCTTTCCACAGTGCGTGTCTCTCACTCCCCAATCACCTGGAACTAACATCCAATGTCAGCAGTGTTTTCGAACGTCGGACGGTTGTGTTCCTTTGATCTAGCAGTTTCCATCAACTTAGCTTTTCATGTTCCCCACGCGCATATACTCGGCGCGGGTTTTCCCGTGTACGTCGCTCGCCAACTATTTCTTCTTCCCTTCAAAAATTTTCTCTTTCCCACGGACTCTTCTTCTTTTCTGTCTTCCAAAACTGCCTCTCAATTACAGCTCCAAGGACCCGTCAGTGAAACCGAGACCACATAAATATATCAACTTGGATCGCTGGTCTCCGGCATGGACACCAGCCGGAGGATCAAAATCCGGCTACCACAGCCGGACGGCCTCTCCTAGCTGAATGCAACTGATAAACTAGCAATAAAACCATATGCTCTGAAGTCCTCCAGAAAGACTCAAACTTTCACGTTATTCTTTTCTCTTATTACAATGGCCACAACCACAAACACCGCCACGTCTCCGGTGGAAACAACCGCCTCAGCCGACGAGCTCACGGCGAAGGCGGTCCACAAACGCTACGATGGCCTCGTCATGGTCAGAACCAAAGCTATAAAGGGAAAAGGCGCGTGGTACTGGACTCACCTTGAGCCCATGTTAGTGCACAACAACGAGACCGGCCTCCCGAAAGCCGTGAAGCTTCGGTGCTCTTTGTGCGATGCCGTTTTCTCTGCTTCGAACCCGTCTCGCACGGCCTCGGAGCATCTAAAACGCGGGACTTGTCCGAATTTCAACTCACTGCCCAAACCCATTTCATCTATCTCCCCGCCGTCCAACACCACCGTGCCTTCAGCCTCCGTTGTTGCCACGTTAGTGCACAGTAACCGGAAACGTTCTGCCGGTGCAAGTTCGGGAATTTCGGCGTCTTCTTATCCGGTTACGGCGGTTGCTACGTCGGCTTCGGCCACGTCGTATCAAATAAGTCCTATTGCTATGGTAGATCCATCGAGATACTCTGGTGAAGTGGCTATGTTGCCTCAACAACCGCATTTGATGCTTTCTGGTGGAAAAGACGATTTGGGTGCTTTGGCTATGCTTGAAGACAGTGTGAAGAAGCTAAAGAGTCCTAAAACATCGCCTGGACCAGCTTTGAGCAAGACCCAGATTGACTGTGCCCTTGATTACTTGGCTGATTGGGTTTATGAGTCTTGCGGGTCGGTGTCTTTTTCGAGTTTGGAGCATCCTAAGTTCAAGGCATTCTTGAACCAAGTTGGATTGCCTGCGGTTTCGAGAAGAGAGTTTGTTGGCGGGAGGTTGGATGTTAAGTACGAGGAAGCGAAGGCTGAGTCTGAGTCGAGGATTAGAGATGCTATGTTTTTTCAGATTGCGTCTGATGGTTGGAAGGTCAAGAGTTATGAGAGTTTTAATGACGTGAATTTGGTCAATTTGACTGTTAATTTGCCTAATGGGACTAGTTTGTATCGGAAAGCCGTGTTTGTTAGTGGATCAGTACCGTCTAAATATGCACAGGATGTTTTTTGGGAGACGATGAGTGAAATCTGTGGAAATGTTGTGCAACAGTGTGTAGGTATAGTTGCAGACAGGTTTAAGTCCAAGGCATTGAGAAACTTAGAGAATCAGAACCATTGGATGGTCAACCTTTCGTGTCAGTTTCAAGGATTCACTAGTTTGATTAAGGATTTCAGCAAGGAGCTTCCTTTGTTCAAGAACGTGTGCGATAATTGCTTCAAGCTTGCTTCTTTTTTTAACAGTAACACCCCAATTCGAAATAGTTTTCTCAAATATCAGTCGCAAGAATATGGAAACGCGGTGTTGCTGAGAGTGCCACCCTCGCGCGAGTATGGTAAGATGGATTTTGCTCCTGTCTATACAATGCTAGGGGACATACTGAGCTCAGCTCGTGCACTGCAGTTGGTTTTGCTCGATGAATCTTTTAAGATGGTGTCCGTGGAGGATCCTGTTGGGAGAGAAATTGCTGTGATGATTGGAGATGTGGGATTTTGGAATGAACTGGAGGCAGTACACTCGTTGGTCAAGTTGGTCAAGGAAATGGCCCAAGAGATTGAAGCAGATAGGCCGTTGGTTGGGCAATGCCTGCCACTTTGGGATGAACTCAAAGTAAAAGTTAAGGATTGGTGTTCCAAGTTCCATTCTGCAGAAGCAACAGTTGAGAAAGTGATCGAAAGGAGGTTCAAGAAAAATTATCATCCTGCTTGGGCGGCTGCGTACATTCTTGATCCCCTCTATTTGCTTAGGGACACTAGTGGCAAGTACCTTCCTCCTTTCAAATGCTTAACACCAGAACAGGAGAAAGATGTGGACAAGCTCATAACTAGGCTTGTTTCGAGGGAGGAAGCTCATATTGCATTAATGGAACTCATGAAATGGAGAACAGAAGGGCTCGATCCGGTGTATGCAAGGGCTGTCCAGATGAAGGAGAGGGATCCAATTACTGGCAAAATGAGAATTGTCAATCCCCAAAGTAGTAGGCTTGTTTGGGAAACGTACCTTACTGAGTTCAAGTCGCTAGGGAAAGTTGCAGTAAGGCTTATTTTCCTTCATGCTACTTCATGTGGTTTCAAATGCAATTTGTCTTTGTTGAGATGGGTTGGAAATTCAAGGGCAGGCATGGAGAAGGCACAAAAGTTAATATCCATTGCTGCTCACTCTAAGCTTGAGAGGCGAGACCTTGTAAGCGATGAGGAAAAGGATGCAGAGCTTTTTGCACTGGCTAACGGTGAGGATGATGTGTTAAATGAAGTTCTTGCTGATACATCGTCAGTGTAACAATTTTTTTCTTCTTTCCTTTCAGTTCTCTAAATTAGTAGGATTTATTAAATTCTTTCCACTGTTTAATCATTTGTTTTCCTTTTTGTACTTCTTTACTTGCTATTTAGGGAAATTTTAGGGGCGATCAGTTTGGGAAGAAGAGTGAATCTGATAGGGGATTTAGTTTTGTAGGCCTAGTTATCTGTGGCCTCATGATTGAACGGTCGTCCATCTTTCATCCTATAATCATTTTTGGAGTTTCTGATTTGCAGAAAGATGATCTTGTTTGTAAAGATAGCGATCCATGTATGACAGTCACCATAGATCAGGAAGGGTGTTGTAAAACTTCTCATGTTATTTGGAGAAATGACGGCTAATATTGATTAAGGGTAGTCATTTCTTTCTCCTGTATTTCTGAGATTTTAGCTGTGTTATTATGAAGCACTTAAAACAAGAGCAATTGTATACCCTCGTTCTGCAGTACACAACTTTCAATTGCCATATATAATAAGAATCCATGAAATTTTTTGAGTTTGGTGGATAGTGATTAAATTAATTTTTCAAGTACTTGATTGTCTCGTATTGATTTCAGGTCGCCATTTCTGAGTGTTTTGAAGTTATGCAGTTATTCTGTAAACTGCACAAGTTCTATCGACAATTAAGACTCCCGAACTGAGCTCTATCACTGTGTGGCATTGTAAATTTTACTTCCTTACCATTAGCCATTGGGTCTCTGCTTTCGGAGTTTGTCACATATTCATATTAGTTCCATCCAAATGCCATTTGATGTCTTGCTTGATGACCTGATAATTCCTTGAACATCAAGCAAGTTCTGCTGCATTCTTTTAGTTTCATCATGTGTTCTTTTTTAATGAATGATAGGACAAGTGAAAGGTTTCTGTCTAAAATCTTTTAATCTGTTCTTTTTTGTTTCCGGCTTGGGACTCTATTAGTCGATCTTTGCATGTTCATTCATAGGTCGCTAGCGGTCGGTTTGGCCTTACACATGGAAAAGACTATTCCATGAACATTACATCAAATGCTCCTTTTGATGTATCAGAAGTTGGAAGTTCCTGTCTGAAAGCACACACCTAATTTCAGTTTGACAAATGTATAGATTACCAACTATAAAAGCGACTTCCCTGGATGAAAAGTTAAATCATAGCTGAAAAATTTGTGAGGGTGTGGTTTCGCAAAAATTACGATTTGTCCGTTGTTACTTGTAAAATTTTACTGTAGTTACTTGTAACTGTATTCACCGATTATTAAATAAAAATAATTATATTAGTAATTGTTAATTTTTTAATACAAACGAAAACAGAAAAATAAATATAAAATTAAACAGATTAATACTGAAATTTAGTTACATAATTTGGTACATCTTACTTACGTTTGTGGGTCTTTCATTAAGCTTAATTCTTTCATTAACAACAATAGTTTTATGCAAGGTTTTACTGAGCTGACATCTTTCAATCTTTGACACTATCCCTCGTCTTCACTACCTGTGAAAATAATTCACACCTAATAGTACGACTGTCTCGTACTAATTTCAACAGACGATTTTCTTAACTATTTTATAACTATAGAATACTAAATAAATAATTCAAATGATTAAATAAAGTTCAACATAAATAAAAACACTTCAGAAAGAGACAAAGAACAACTTCCCAAAGTTTTCGGCGCTTCTGAAGATTAATTTGATAGTTATTCACCAATGACACTAGCTATCCAATTTGTTGCTGGCTTGAAATTTTCTACACTCCACTATCTAGTGATCTGCTCATTCACCAACAACTAACCCAAAACAAGATAAAGAGAGAGTTACGCATAAAAGAGTCACACATGCACCATCACAAAATCTACAGCTCATAAAATCTATCGTTCAGCCCACGACACTATCATGCACACACGTTGCTAAACCAAATAAGGAGTCACATACATGCACACCACGCTTACTTAAGCCCAAGTACACAATCCCTCAAATTACCAAAATAATTAGATCAAGGTTTCACCATTTACGCACACACCATCAATCAACGCCTAGCTAAAACCTTCGCCAAGTCACTCGTGTGTGTGGTATAGAAGCAAGATACCGCACACAGAAAATTTTCGACAAGAAAAATCACCCGCACAGCAACACTCCTTCAACTATCTCACTATATTTGCAACACATAGCAACGTGATTTTTTCTATACACAATCAATCAACCAATACCAAGACACCACCACAAATTCCCTCACGCAAGCCTCCCTCAATGCAGCAAAATATTCAGATCAAACTGCACACTTTTCTTATTCCATTCACCATCAAAACTCACTAAAAAATCTCACCAAAGCACTCACGTATTTTTCTGCGAAACAGAGACAGCATCCAGTGACCCACACAATAAGACCAACACAACAGTGATTCACGGCAACATTCACCAAGAAGAAAATCACCCAATAACTTACGTGTGTCCCTCAAAGAACTTAGTCACGTAGCAGTGAAAAATTTTTGACATAAAAACCTTCACATCAAATAACTCACATGTCATCTTGTATTATCTATATTTTAAAAAGAAACGTAATTCACTCCAATCTTCATTTAAGATGAGCTTTTATTTGTACAACAAAACTATCTAAGAATCCAATTCAAATAACACTTCTTGATTTATATTTTTAATCGTTATCTTGAATATCTAATAATAAAAAATATCAAAATTAAATAATAAGGCATATCTAACAGTTTCCGTATGTTAACTCCAACGATTTTTGCACCATAAAATCCCCGAACTGGATGTGCTCTTTTCTTCATATTAATTGTTATTTTCAATAATTAGTCCTTCCTAAAGATGCAAGTTAAGTTTTTTTTTTCTTTTAATCAAGCTTAGTATGTTCAAGTGTCAGATCTGGAAAAGGAGAGAAACTTTAAACCATTCGAGAATTTAGTTAGTTGAACTGAAGAAGTTAAAGATTAATCATGCTAAATTAGTCACTGTTGATGGCAGATGCATTGGACAAAGATACTGTTAGACCGGAGAGGCCAAGGTAAAAATGTTGGTGGTCAGTGGAATACAGTATGAGCATGATTAAAGGTAGGAATTCTGGCAGAAGGATCCAAGAAGTGCTTGACTTGAAAAACTTTCTCAGAACTGAGAATGTCTTTTCATGAAAGGCCAGAGCTTTGTTCGAACAAGCCGGTAGGGTAAATGGGAAGCCGAGGTGCAGCAACATGGGTCAACAACCTCAGGGAAGGTCCTGAGAGCAACCTTTCTAGCTGGAGTAGCACTTCTAACTGTTTTTGGTTATCTCCATCCATATCTACTGATTTTTGTGTCTTTTTGGGGTTTGGTGTGGAGACCCACCAACAAAGGAGTGGAAGTCTTTTTCAAAACTTCGACTGCCATGAACACAGTGAGAGATAGAGAAAGGTATTTATATATAGAGAGAGAGAGAGAGAGGGAGAGAGGTAACTTCTCTTTTAAACATTCTAAAGCTCGTGACCTTCATGCAGGGTAATTGGGCAATGCTTCCCCATAATTGCGAGAAAGGTGTTTTAAAGAGGACCCAAAACAAAGGAAGGTTGTCGGAATGGAGCACCACAAAAGATGCTTGAGAGCGATTCTGCAACAAAATTTTATTACCAATTCTATCTGTTTTCCATGTTTATAAACGATGTTGGAATCTGAAAATTTTTAAGAGGAAGAGACCATATTTTGATTCTTAGCCACCTGTCCTGTCTATGTAATTCTCCCCAATAAGCTATCTTCAGCTTTACGCGTATTCGTCTTTCTAACAGATGAATTTTATTTTTATAGATTATAATTGCTAAATGACAATGAACAAAATGTCTTATTCATCTGAATCAATTGCTACAAATTGTATAGCCTCACTTACAATCAGAACTATAAAAGCTCTGATGTCGTACATGGCAAAGCTTTCAGAAGTTTTCAAACTATCATTTTGATGGTGGCATGGACGAAGAGACTTGGTTTTTATGGTAAAAATTATTTACACGTCCCATTCCAGGCCATATCTTTCACACGTCAGGATAAAAGTTGGGATGAATTTCATGCTTTGGAACCAAAATCCAAAAAGTGATCAAGAAATTCAAGAGAGAGTTGACATTTTTTTACTGGGCTACTTACTTGCTCCTATTATTAGGCAAAACTTGATAAAGAGACTGGCAAGCCAAGGGCAACTCGTCGGCATTTATTTATCCCAAGTATGAAAAGTCAAGAGCAATAGTACTACTCCTACTATGGATGAATATAGTTTCACCTTGAAATTTTTTTTCTCACAAGGTATTGTTTCCAAGATGCGAAGTCGTTCACTTGCATCATATCCACCCACCCACTACCGCAAATAAACAGTAAAAGAGGTGACAAATCAAGTGGGATTTCACTTTTAGGTGAGTGAGTGAATGGAGTAGAAAAATAGAGAGGCATTTGAGTATGGTATTATTGTACCACTTTGGGGTCTTCTAATTACTAAGCTGCGAGACAGAAATTCTTGTCGGCAAGGGCATACCAATGCTGACTGCTCACCTACTAATAACTTCTCTCAATCTTGTTGCTTTTCACAAGTATGGTATGTGCTTCGCTCCACTCATTTCATTTGAGTTAAAGGTAAAGAAAATATAATGATTAGAATAGGACGACTACCCTTCTCTTTATACAAGAATGAGAATCTTTCCCCCTCCTCATTCCAATGCCCTACTCATTGTACATCTATAATTGTGCTTTTTTTAAAATCCTCTTTTGCTAATTACGAACCTTCTCTCTTATGTTTTTTCCATCCTTCATGTTTATCTATTTATGTTCTTTCATAATCATGACGGTTAATTTGGATGGGAATTGAATTGAAGACACTAATTAACAAGTTTCGTTCATAAGATATGATTGTTCTGCCAAGTTAAGCTTAAAATGAAGTTACAATTTGGTGAGACAATTCCGCTCAAGGGTTATTATCCTTTGTAGGTTAATCATTAAGGAATGTTAATTTTAGTATATCCAAAAAACTATAGTGAGAATGTCACATAACTGGTTTTATCATGTCTTTGGCATGCCATTATGGCAGAGTCAGAAAATCATGCCCTAATGTCTTTCGGTGAAATTATTGCTCTAAAATTTCTCCTCCCAAGTTCTTTTTCCTCATCACTCTTCACATTGTCACCATGTCAATAACATCCAATCATGCTTCAATAACTCCCACACACTTTCACTAGTGATGGTAGTTGATTAAATCAAGTGTAATGAAGTCTATCATCCCATTTCACACATGGGGAACTCTTGAACAAAATTATTTTCGCTATTACTTGCTTACTACATTAAGTAAAGCACGGAATAATAAGATGCAATGTGCTCGCTAAGTGTATACAAATTACAAGACACGTGATTGGAATCTTTGGTTCACAAAATAAATATATTCACTACATATGCAATTCATGACTTCTTCGTAACCCTACGCATGCAAGAAATATATCTTTAATAGTTGTTGGGTATTAAGTTAATTATTAATTTAAATACATTTTTCTTTAACTTTTGACGACCATGATTATTCATGGACCACCGGTTCTATTTTCATGGATAAGAGGTGAGCTTCATGGCATTTCACCTACAAAAGTAACATAGGCAATACTTTCCTTATGGAAAGAAAGATGTAGTCTACTTTAACCTCCTTCCTAATGATACACTTTTTTTTTAAAATATATATAATGTTGGATATATTGCCAAAAAGTCTTCCCTCTTTCGCATTTCTCCACCCAAACCTAATCCTTTCTTGTTTACGTGTCTATATGTATACATATGCATACCTGTGATATCATGTAATTTGAATCCTCTTTTAATCTTGTGGTCCTAATGTTATACCTTCCCAACATGCATATGCTTATGTACCCCTACAATGTTTATTCACAACAGGTTCTAGCTATTTACAGATGTTGTTATCGAAATTGTTATGATTAAATATTCTTGACAATAAAATGGTCTGACTTAATTTTGAAATTTAGAGATCTATGGATACTTATTATCCATAGGAGTTCAAATAATTATATTAGTGATTACTTTTACTGCACTAAGTAATCTTGGAAACTTGGTAACCACTTGTTCAAGTAAGAGTTTGTAGTTAGTCATAATCAAAAGAAGGGAAACTTAGAATATGAGTTCCTAATAAAACGATAAAAATAAAAAATGCTAATAATTTATTTTATTGACTCTAAAATTATGACATTCTAGTTTTTGAAAAGCATATGAATTGAAAAATAGGTTAAATGACAAAGTTGTGTATATTTTTAAGAGAAAAATGATTTCTTAAAAGTTAAAATATTTTTAATTTCACTTTTCTCTTGTCCATTATTATATTTGTTTCACCTAAAATTTTTAATAAATGGTTAATTAAAGAAAAATAGAAAAAAGTTGTCAACAATTTCTAGTTTTGTGTAGTATAATGTAGACAAGGACAACGATACTTCTAAGTCATTTCTTATCTCCAAAGCCGCCATTGACTAATATTCTGGTTTAGTGAGATGAGTTTAGAAAGACTTGCATGATCAGACCGAAAGTTTAACTGAAGAACTTAATTAAGAAAGCTGCATAATTTACTTAAGTAGATCTGAATTTATCATTCCTTAGGCAGCATTTAAAGCACAAATAATGATTAAATAATCCGTCACTTAGGTAGGGCTTTTAATGCAATTAATTATCATAACATCGGTTACAGATCAATGCTTCAGCACGAATTTTACATATTAAAAAAATACCCTTGGTAAATTTGGAATTATAATTATCGATGTATGTTAGAAAGTGCCTAACTCACCCCCAAAAGCTAGCTCAAGAGGAGGAGGTTTACACATTATTATAAATTCTTGAATGCCTTTGTAATTGTCCGATGTGGGATTCCTGATACACCCCCTTAGTCCAGCACAAGACTGGACATCTGATGAACATATTGGGCAAAGGGACATAACCGGGCACCGCCCCAAACCATCGAGACAAACTGGCTCTGATACCATGTTAGAAA
>JAOTAX010000197.1:32275053-32290392 GCA_025629825.1 Erythroxylum guanchezii
GGACTATTTTGCAATTTTGAAAAAATTTAGGGACTATTTTATAAATTTAAAAAATATCCTGAAACGGTACCCGGTACTGACCGGTACCGGTACAGTTCCGTTCCAGAGCTCAATCCGGTACCGAGACCGATACGGTATTCATAACATTGAACCATAGCTACTCAACAAAGGACCCTGGTACTGTTCAATATCAGGTTAAGCAATCAATGTACGATCATAATCTTACGTTTGAAATTTTAGAAAATTAGGCCCACTACTATTAAAATAAATCGTATAAAACGCTGTAACTATATGTTTTATTAACGCTATTTTTATATATATATAATTACTCATAATTATATGATTAATTTAAAATTTACTAATGTTATTTTATATTATTAAAATTTTTAAGTTACATTAAATTTAATAATTAAAAAGATTAAACTAAAAAAATTAAAATAAAACATTAAAAGGGGTACAAAAGAACTTGTCAAAAGAGCCCCGCAATTACCTGGTTGTGAAGAAAAGTCAAAACTGACGTTACCCATTAATTTTGGACAGTTGGTGTGGTTGGCTCACGTGTCATACCCTCTGACGACATTTGAATGTTATAGCTTAGAACTTTTTTAACCAGTGAACGAAACATAAGTATCGTCACGCCTAAAGCTGACTGTACCTTGTCAAATAATTAAATAAGATAATGAAAGAAGGTTGATGAAATATTCCAAAAGGGGACCGTCAGTCACGTGCGTAACTGCTGCCCACTGATGACTGCTTTCTCGGTACTGTATCTTGTTGGTCAATGTCCGTACGCCGGACGGTTCATTGTTTTTCTTCTGACGTCACTTGTCTTCGCTAGCCTCTTATTTTTCTAAAACAACTATTAAAAATAAAAATGATTTATTTATTATTAAATTCTTTGTATTATTCTATCTGAACTGTATTTTGTATGATAAAGTTTCCGATTTCAATTCGCGTTATACTTATTATCTACCCATTTATTCTATTTTCTTCATAGAAAAGTAAATTTGTACGGTATATTTTCGAGGAAGTGGAATGAGTTAAACTTGAACGTTAATCTTCTTTTCTTGCTCTATGTTTTTGTAAATACTGTTTTTCTATCTTTGGAAAACAAGATGTGTTAACTTCTGGAGTTTGCTTAATCATTAACTTAAAACAATATAGGGATCAACACATTTTTTTATTTAATTAACATAATTACATATATTAAATTTGAAAAAATGAATATGTCATATGTTTTGAGAGTTATTTTCATCAAATTATGCCTAAGTGTCAAATTATTATGAGATAGTTGTACTTTTAAGTGTTGACAATCATTTTTACTAAATTATGTCAATGGTTAAATTCTTTGTGAGATAGTTATAGTACTATATATGTATATATTTCACACTTAATAGTTATAGTACTATATATGTATATATTACAAACTTAAATCTTATTGACAAACTTATCAACTAATTAAATTAAATTAAAATTAGCATAAGATCTTTTTCAGATAAACATGCCCTACAACATATAATGGCATATATTTAGATCATATATCATGTGAAAATTATTATGAAATTACTAAAATTACCATATACTAATTTGATAGTGATGTATGCTAAATATACATTTCTTTTAGCATGACTTTTATAGTATTATGCTTGTGTTTTAGAGATTTTTAGAAGATTTGATAGTCAAAATGAGAAATATTTTGTGTTAAGTTTTATTTCTATCTTTTTAAGAAAAATGAGCAATTTTATAGAAGAATTTAGTTGTTTTATAGTAACATTGAAAGAAGTGAAGAAGGACCCAAGAACACATTGAGTACATGCTACCTTGTTAGGGTCGTGTTTTATCATGAATCATTTTGTTTCTCTCTGCCTACCCTACACACCCCTTTGTTTGAGCTTTGATTAGTATCGTGGACCAAAAAGTTATAGAATATGGTAAAAGATGATACAATATGTACATGATACCATGTTAGCCATTAAAAATTATGATTTAAATTTTTAGCCACAGGAGACTTTGGAAGCATATAAGAGTCATTAAAAGTCACTTTTACAACAACTATTGAGTAAGAAAAAGTTAATCTTGGAAGAAGAACAAGAATTCAATAGATTCACCAAGAATTCAAGGTTCAAGATTCATAATGATAACTACTTATTCTTAATTTTATGTTGTTATTTCCTATTTAACCATGATCTAATTGAAATTTAGATTTAGATAGGACGAATTATAAGACGTAATATGTTGAATTGATTTATCTTTTGATTTAATAAATGATATAGTTTTCTTGAGATTTATTTTTATTTTTTATAATTGATTGAATTGAAGGAATAAAAGTTGAAGGTTCAATTATTTGATTCATACATTGAGATTGAGAGATGATATATATGGTTAGATCATAATATGGATAAAGAAGGTTAACTGAGAGTCACTCGAGAGAGAACCACAAAATCCTTCTAGACTAGGGTAAAACCAATAATGAGAACTCAAAAACTAAATTAATGCATTTTTAAGTTGTTTTGGTTAGAATGGGATTTCAACTAATTTGATTAGGAATAGGGGTTATGCTACTCGAGAGAGAGTACAACCTGCATTTGAAATTCCTACTAGTTCAAGTTGTTAGAATTGCTCACTAAATTAGGGTGAAGACGAAACATAGTAAAGTCCTAAGGGATATCTTACTTAAATCTAACTTATTTATAAATACTTTCTTCTTAATTATTGCTTTATTTTGGTATTCTAAATCATTGTTTATTTTCCTTTTCATCAAATCATAATTTGTAATATGTATAATTAAGTTTGTGAATAATTTATAGTTAACTATTAGTCCTTATAGGATGGATTTATACTCGCCAGTGCTAGCTATAATTACAATACATATCAAATAGAGTACGATTTCTCTAAATTCCCAAATTACTTTTTTTTTTATTGAAAATCACCTGTTTTTTACTAACCCTTGAACTTTTTTTCTTGAAACATTTTACTAACTATTAACCAACCTCTTTTTTTTAACTAATCGTCATCACCTTCATGCCAAATTATTACTTCTCCCTTAAAAATCTTTAAAAATTGCCTTATTTTAGACTCTTTCTTCTTCTCTGACCCTCTGTATTAATTAAGCCTTTTTCTTCCTCTATTCTCCTTTTCACCATATCCTCAAAGAACTTTAAAGTTTTTAATTTTCACCCGTGTTCCATCTTAGACACCTTAGAGAAACCAACTTTTTGTGCTTAAAGATTGATTAGATTGTGTTTTTTTTGAAAATTAAAAGAAATTGTGTTAAAGAATAAAACTCTTAAAAGAGTTACAATATAGAAGCAAGGTCTGGGTATAGTTTCTTTAAAGATTGCATCAGTGAATTGCAAAACTAGCTTAATAATCTCATTAGAAGACATCACTTTGATTAATTCACACATGCTCTTGATAACCTGAAATAAGACTTTTTCTATATAGATGTTGAGTGTTCATAATGTTAGCTTTAGCTCAGATAGCATTACTTGCAATCCACTTAACGAGCTTCTGTTTTCATCAGCAGAAACTCAATATGGGTTTTCCCTAATTGCTTTTCTTGCTCGAAGCTTTATATACTAGTTAATGTTGGACATGTTCACTCTAAAAATCTTAATGTCAATGATGGACATAATGATTTCTCTAATCCATGAGACTATGTTTTATAAGAATATCTTTTTATCAAGACTTCTGTTGTTGAAGATTCTAGCATTCCTTTCCCTCCAAATAGCAGAAGTTTGATCATTTAAAGCTAACTTTAATAAGTTGAAATCCCCTATTTACAGAGACTTCAATTTGGATGCCCAATCCACTATCTACTCCTAGTCATCTATAAAGAAGGAAAGATTGAATAGATCCATAATTTGTCTCTAAATAGATTTAGAGTGGTGACACTTAAAACAGAGATGATATTTACTTTTAGTCTCAGAATTGCAAATCTTGCATATGTGATTCATAATATTGAGAACTCTTGTTATATCTAAGTCTGTTCTTAGTGGTAAGTCACATAATAAAGGATAGTTTGGGGGAAATTTGTTTGGACCACACCAACTTCCTCTGCATCACTTCATTACCAATATTCCTAAATACATGAAAGTAAGTATTGTTTGAGAAGAAACTAAAAGACTGCTTAATCCACCTTATACTATCCTTTGTAAATTGATTTAGAATGTACTAAGGCAAATTTTCTAAATTAAGAAGCCTCTGAACATGATATAACATTAATTTCCTTTAATGAGCTCTTTCACCTTAGCTTAGGATTTAACATGTATCTTAAACAAAGAACTTTTAGAACCATATACATTGGACCTATTTCATTATAATTGTCAAACTAGAGTCACGTGTCTTCTCTATTCCTAATATTGTGCTTTATTTCCTCTCCTAACTTTTGCCTTAGCTTAGGAATCTAAAGCATGATCCTTAAAGAGTCAGCTCTTGGCTTTATTTCCCATAAACATTAAGTCTTCAGGTAATATAAATGGACCCATTGTACATAAAATGATTCCTTATTAGTCAGAAGTTTCCAAATCCTATTGATGGTTTGTATTAGTTAGATGCCAAGTCCTCCCTCTTTTATAGGTTCTCCAATATTTAACCATTGAAATTTGGCATAAGACTTTCTATAAGCAAATCCTATCCATAAGAGATGTCTCATCATTCTCTCTGGTGCTTTTATGATGTTCATTGAGAGAGCCATGTGAGAAGTTCAGTGTGTATGTAGATTCTTTAGGATATACTTGATGAGCTATAGTCTACTAGTATAAGATATAATTTTGTTGTAAAAGTAGCCAATTCTCCTATGGAGCATATTAAACAATGTCTAAAAGTCACCAAAATTTATTTTCTGTTAGTGTTGGGGGTCCATAAGTATTTGAATGGTAGATTTCCAAGTTTCAGACCAACTATATTGAAGAGTCATTTAGCTTTTGAGTTAGCTCCTGCTGTAACAAGCAAATAAATTTTGTCTCTATTGATTTAAGACTTGAGATGTGGTTAAAAGTGTAATGATAGTTCCTTAGAATCCTACAAAGGAAGCATTAACTTTGTAAAACATAAGCATATCATCAATAAATGATAAATGAAATATCCTTTGTTTAGCACATTTGTTATGAAATTGAAAGGAGGATCCAATCTATTATTATGTTCAGCAGTTCTAGTTAACACTTTAACATAAATAGAGAAAAAGTAAGGAGATAAATGATCTCCTTGTTTGACTCCCCCCTTGAGTTAGTTCACCATTACACTAAATATGGTTGTTGTGATGCATTGTTTAATCGATTTAATGAATTCTAAAGGAAAGCTAATAACCTCTATAAATTGTAACGTAAAATCTCAAATGATCGAACCAAAGGTCTTGTAAAGCCAATTTTCAGTACATAGCTCTTAAATTGAGTCTTTGCTTTGGTATCCCTTAACTAATTCTTGAGATAGAAGGATGTTATCACCTATTTTTCTTCCCTTTGTATAAGAATCTTAAGGTCTACATATCACTGAGTTTAGGACAATGTTAAGTCATCAGGCTAAAATTTTGGAAATGATCTTATATATAGTGTCGCAATAGGCTATAAAGTTGATCTTTTAAAGGAAATTAGGGTTTGTCTTTTCCTCCCACCAATATAGAAGAGTGAGTTGTCTCTATAAAAATTTTCCCTATAGTGAAATAATATTCTTTTTCAATTGATTCGACATCTTAATGAAAAGAATAGTAATGTCAACCATATATGGTTTAGTATCTTATTCCATACTTTTCAAATAAATAAGACAATAAATAACTATTACATAATTGAATTTTTACACCTTTATATGCTAGAGTCATATCTTAATGTGTTGCCTCCATCATGCTTTACAAAGTGATTCCTCTAAATACCTACCAAAGAAAAAGTTTCCGTCAGGTCATTACCCAAATCAATAAATAAATTAGCAAAAACCAATAAAATTAGTTTACAAACAAAACTCATTTTAGTCAACATAACTCAATTGATTATTAAAAACAATTAAAAATTTAGTATTAGAAAAAAATTGCAACTTAAATCATGAAATAAAAAATCTTAAAGTATCATATCCAAAGTATAAGTTAACTTACCTTATTGTGATAAAATCACTAACAATTGACTCTACTTACACCTTTGAGAACATGCATCAATATTTCTATATCAAATATGTGAATGAAGAAGTCCTCATTTCTTCTTTTCCATCACCAAAAGTGTTATACTTACTATTTGATTTCTTTTTCAGTGACCATTTTTTTTTAATTTTACTAAAAACATAATGAAGGATGTCAACATAATTTAACCAACAACAAACATTGAAACTTTCCAAGTATAAGAAATTGACACTTGTTAGTCACTTCCCAGTTACCAAAGAAAAAGATTCAAACACCAATTTCTTAAAAGTTTGAAGGCAACTTGAAGGAAAAAGTTTGTTCAAAGACTTTAGTGCGCCTGGGTAAAAGTTCAAGGATAAAGTGTGCCTTTCCTATATAAATTTTTATAATTAATATTAAGTACAGTTCCTTTGTTTTAAGTAGACATGGTTCAATTTAGAAAACAAACTCTAGCTAACTAATTGTTTTCAGAGGATAAAATGTCTACAAATTGTAAAGAAGGAACTCTCCTCATTATCAAGTTATTTTGTGTCTTTTTAGTTAAAATAATACACTCTTGTGAAATCCTTATTTAAACATGTAAATAAAAAAGAAACATTTACACTTCAAAAACTAGATTGATGTCTAGTTTAAAACAAGAGAAAAACTCCAGTTGAATAATTTAAATTAAAGTCAATATAAATGAATACATTTAAATAGAATTTGAAGATTAAGTAAAATAAAATAAATTAATAATGAAAATTTAAGTTAAATCCATGTGTGTTGCTTTAATATTGGTTTAACTTTTAAAAAATAACCAAATACCAAAAAAAGGTTCCCATTCAATTTTAATTCTATAATCCAACAAGTATTTAAAAAATTAAAATATAAATACCTTATATCATATTTATAATACTGCTTCAAGCAAAGAATCGTGTGGATTTTCCCTTTTTAGATGTTTAGTATTTGTTTGGAAATCAAATATTAAGTTATATTTATAAAAGGGAAAGACTGAGTCATGGATGCTTAGTCTTATGTACTTGTAACTCTAATTCTTTCAGTTATTTTGAAAATATGATATATTTTATAATACAATGGAAACTATTTTTGGTAAACTCATTTTCTATACTTTTATAAAGAAAATATCTCATCTAAAGACCTTTCTTTTAATTTCTAAAAACGTGAATCATGATTTTTGAAGAATATTGAGAATCATTTTACTTGCTTGATTTGAAATGTACCTGAGTTGACTTGATAACCCTTAAGAAACAAAACAACAACAACCTGTATTTAATCACTAAAATACCCTTGATATTTGGTTCCATTAAACTAATAAAGGCGCAAACAAATATGGATGATGGTAGAAAAGTAGATAAATAAATATTTAATTTGGTGGTAAAGAAATTCTAAGAAAAGGGTTAATTTCTCCAATCCTTTATATCATTTATAAAACTATAAAAATCTTCTTAAATTTTAAAATTAGCATTAAAACCCTTAAACTATCAATATATTATCAAGTCATTTCCTATATCAATTTATGCTAACGTGGTTAACTTTATCTTGTCGAAATGATGACATATGTTGTACATCTTATGTTGAAGCTACTTGAGGAAAGCCAACACTAGCTCACTCAAGGGGGCACAAATGTCTCTACAAGCTCAGAAAACTATCATCACTTCATTATCCTATTATATCACACAATCTTGTCTATGCTTTAAATCATTTCTAAAAATAATTAAAGGTTGACTTCCTCCCTCACTGTTCAAGATTGACAACTAAAATTTGATGATTGAAGTTTGGTACTAAAGCTTAATGACAACTCTCCTATTTTTGTCATATAGGTATATGATGTAGACTGAAATTAAGATAGTCCTATTATAATGCTCTCATGTCCATAAGCCTACAGAAATAAATAATTAGAGTGCCCAACTTGTTCTTGATGGAGATGTTTTGATGGTCAAATCAATGAGAGCAAAGGGTGCTGGTATATGGAGAGAAATCTTAAAGTAAGTTTGTGATAATACTCATAACCATGCTTAAATTATTTTCATAATTGATCCTTTAAAAAGTATAAATGGATTCCAACTATCTAACAAGAGTTTAAATCTATCTCAACTAAGAAGCATGATTAGTATTTGGTTGGGACTCTATTTCCATATTTAGATGGCCCCTGCCTTTATTGATCTTATTTTTAAAGCATCTTTGAGACTTATAAATGGGAATATTAATAGTAAGCCCAGAATTGAGAATTATACAAATGAAATTAAAGTCACTAGCTTGAATAGATAAATTGCCAAAGAAGTGAAGCCCTTTTTGTGCATCTACTAGGGGTATCATTCCCTTAATTTCTTTTATGGCTTGGCAAAAAAATGAAACTATTTGTAATAGGGCCTACTAAAGCTTTGTCTTCAATATGGAACAACTCTTAGGCCAATAGGGGACACTTTGAATGTTGTAAACTGTTTCCCTTTTTTAAGTTAGGTTTGCTTTAAGTAGGCTAAGAATGAACATGAAATATCATTTAATGGGCAAGGTGAGTTGTAATGTCTATATTGATATGGGCCTAGTTGTATCTAACCATATAAATAGAAAGCTTGAGTTTTAGAGGTATGTATAATAATTAGGCATCTTTTAGGGTATCTTATAAATATGAGATTATTAGGTTTAGGAAGAAAATTTACTTAATAAATTCTTCTTTAGACTTCTAAATTGGGGACTTGAAGAAAAATTTAAAACATGGATGAAACCTAATAAGTTCAAAAAGAAAGTGTTTAAGAAGATTAGGAAGAAATTTAACAATAATAAGGATATAGGATTTAAGTATCTATATGAAGACAAGCGAATATGTTTCATCAAGCTTAGTAAGGTGGTTTTTTATTCCTACACTTTTAAGTGTGAGCTTTGATTTCTTATATACCCAATGATCTTGTAAGTCCTTGAGTTGACATGCTTGAGGTCAAATTCAACTCTATAAATGAAGTCTACTTATTGGATTTATAGTTTCATGTCATGTTAGAGAGGTGACCAACCTTAAGTTATCCTACCAATACAAGCTTATCGGGACCTAAAGCAGGTGGTATAACTAGAGTGTTATAAGTGGATTTTAGTTACCAGGATCCTTTGAAAGGGTTTAAAGATGGAAAGATAAGTTAATTTTCCTATGTAATATGATTGGTCTATATACCTTTAAGATTTTCTAGAGGGCAACTGGATGAAAGGTTCTTTTAGTAAGACAGACCACATAAATTGTAAGGTTCTTTAGTTAAAAGCTATTGAACTGTCTACTCCCTTTCACTTTGAGAAACTTTCATGTGAAGTAAGTTTAATCTAGTTAGGAATATCTTGCAGAAATGAGAATGCTTATATGTTTCTTTCTTTTTATTTTATTTTCCTTCCTTTATATTAAAAATCTTCTAATCCTATTATTTTTATGATAACCATGAACATGAATAAGATGCTCACAAGGAATAAGGTGTTTAAAGAGAAAATTTTGTTAGGCTCATCTTTAAGGGAAAAAAGAAATACAAGTTGATCCACAATAATGAGGTTAACTTTATTGAGCCTAAACCCTCAGCAATATCAAATCCTATGTCCCTACTATCTCTTGCTTACTTCCCTCTTACCACAGAGAATGTCATTATGCTCCCTATACCTTACAAGATAGAAGATGACTGCTTCTTCTCTTAATTCAACCTAATAAAAAAGATTATATTTATGAAGATTTAGATGGCATTAAAGATGGTTCAAGGTATAGTGAATCCAAGGGATAAAGAGAGCCTGAAGGATAAGGATGTGGACCTCATCCATATATCTTCTAAAAGGCATTTTGATAAGGCAAGTTAACTTGACATATTTAACTTCTTCTTTTATCTTCAAGCTTGAATCTTTGATTTATATTTTGTGTTGTTTCTTCTATAGTCATAGGATATACGACGGTTTACATGGAGCTGATAAGGTTATAGAGGAGAAAAAAGAGGTTGAGAGCGTAACCCTAAAGGTGAGAAAGGACTTAAAGACCTTTTATAAGGAGAAATAGGTTGTTGAAGAGTAACACTTTTAAGTTCCTTGACTAGCTCAAGAAAGAGATCACATATTTTAGGGATAAGGTCATAGACATTAAGGGGAAGCTTGAGTAACAATGTAGAAAGCTTGAGGGTGATGACTTCAAATTCGAGATTATATGTTGTAATTGTAAGTTTAAGTCTTTCGAGAATTGGAAGTATGATAACTTCATTAGTGTTGTGATGCCAAGGTTCAAGACTTGCATAAAGCTTGCATAGGAAAAGTAAATAAACTTGTCATTTATAGATTTGGACATCGTCAATGCTTATATTGAGCCTAAGCTAACCAAGACTGAGGAGTTTAACAAGTATTGTGGGATTGATAGTAAGGTTAAGGTTATTAGTCCCAATGGCAATAACTTTCCAAACTTTAATACTTTTAGCAACACCCCTATCTTAATCTAGCTTATTTTCTTTTCCTTTATATTTTCTATCCTACTAATTTGTAGGATAGTTATACAAATGATTTAGGTAAACATAACCTTTTGAATTTTTAAATTTTGTTTTATTAATTTGGTTAATGTTTCTTCACTTATCAAGGAAGACCTATTAAGATAATCTTTATCATGCCTTGATAGTTCTTCAAAGAAATTAATATGAGTAAAATTTATCAGGCTTGTATAAAATAATTCTCTCTCCTTTTCTAATACTATCAAATTTCAAAATATTAACTTAAATGAAAACTTATCAAATTCAAATAAATCTAACATACTTGTAAAAGTCTTGCTTTATCCTTATAAAATTTCAAATAATTTAATTTAAATGAAGTTTATCATGTTTATAGATTCTCATTCTAACCCTATCAAAATTTTAAAAATGAATTAAATAAGATAAAAAGCCTATATTGGGCCTCGAACTTTTATACTAGGTGTACTTAAGTCCTTAAACTTTAGTGTTTTTCTTAAATTGATCTCAAACTTTTAAAATTTTAGTTTTTAAACCCTTTTTCCACATCAACAATAACAATAAACCCCCAGTGGATGACCCACTAAGATGAAGGGTCTAAGGACCTTGAGATGCAGGTCTAGGGTTTAGGGTTATTAACATAAATAAATGAATGGACATTTTAAAGTTACATGCCATTTAATAAATTTTCTACTTTTATATGGAAAACCAAAGTTAAGTATGGCTAGTGCTATGCAAATTATGGGCATTATTTGCTAAAGGAAAATAATATTATATATAGGAGCATTTATTCATCTCACTTTCTTATATTGGTTTTCAAGATTAATGTGAGCTCTAAGACAATCAAATAGTATCACTGAGCATGGCCAAATTGTTGCTTGTGGTATGATACTTTAGCAACATGCATTGGTAATAGGCTAACCTATCTATAGGTTTCTATAGGCACAGAACATTATGAACGTTTTGGCATATATTTTATTAGGGTGTTCTTCCTCTTTTTCTCCTCTTTTCTATATTGAAGGTAGTGCTTTATCATTTTTCTTTTTTTTTTTCCCTATAACCAATGGTTTCTACTTTATTCAAAACTTAATGAAGGATATCAAAGTAACTTAACAACCAAGAAACACTAGAAATTTCCGTGTAATAAAATTTGGAAAAATAAGTTTTTTTTCATTAAATAAATCTAATAGATGTATACAGTCTCAATCTATCTTACATTATTAAATTTATTAAGGAAATTACATAAATGAATTTGAAAAGCCTACAAAGTCTCTCTCCATCTTGTCTTATCAAAATTTTAAAGTAATAAAATGAATTTGATATAGTAAGTGCTACTATGACTATATTCTTAACATTATTTTCAGAGCATTTTGCCTATGTATAGATTATTTTTTTATAATATTTTATAATCAAAGTGGCTTATATTTTATTTTTAGGCCTTATTTTAACTTTCTAATAAAGAATGAAGGAATTTGGATAAGTTAGAGAAATTTTGACATAATTTTAAAGAAAAGGAGTTCGACCATAGGTATAGAACACTAATCTATATTCAATTTGTGTTTATGGTTAAGGAACATATATAAAACACAAATTCATATTGAGGATACGTGTTGCAGGTGAATTTTATGGGAATTCTAGGTTTTCTGCAGGGGGAGCAACACAAGTCTAACATAAATATATGTTTTTCCACTATTGGTCATATTTTTATAAAATTTCTAAGGTTTTTTAAATATAAAAAGATTAAGGAGACAATTTGATATAGGACAATCATCAAGGAGATGAACTAGATTATCTTGACACAAGAAAGGAGCAACTTTGGAGAGGAGAATGGATTTTCATCAATATATAATTAAAGAACTTTAAGATTTCAAGATCTATAACAATGGCTTCTTTCATTTTGGATTCTTTCTTGCGTTATTGTTAGTTTTCTTTATTTTATTATGATTAAATTGGAATGTATCTAAACAAAATAAACCCTAAAACCATTTTTCTGGATTGATTATTTGATTTAATGAAATAACCAAGTTACCTTATGAATTATTCATCATTATTTCTTATGTTTGAATAAGAATTTACTGGCATTTTGATTAAATTTCATATTTCATATATAGGTATTGAGAAAACATATGTATGAATAGATTATGGTATGAATAATAAGATCCGGATGGAATCTTAGAGATAGGACCATATAAATCTTCTATGTTAAATTCAAATCTAATGAGGAAATTTATAGAACAAATTAATGCATTATTAGGAGTTTTAATTAGAAAGAAATTTCAATAAGCAATTTAAGATATGAACTATAATTTTTTAGAAAGAATATGATTCTAACTTTTTAATTTCTACTGATCTAAAGAGCTAGGGTTAGTAAATGAATCAATATAAATTTTGCAAATAGAAAGGTTTTAGGGAGATTCTACATCTAGATCTTGCTTCATTCTTGTTTATTGCTTTTAGTTATTATTTTAGATCAATAATTTTAGTTTAGTTAATCACTTATTTTAAGTTAGTCATTCATTTTATTAGATTAGATAAATAGAAAAACAATTATTAATAGTACTTATAGTACTTGACCTATAAGTCCAACATGATTTAGATGGTTCAACAACATTTATAATGGATTGAATTATCCATCCAAGAAGTTGATTGATGCAAATTCAAGCGGGACTAGTAGCTTTAAAACTCCTGAGGAATTGCAAGACAAGGCTAAAAGTAGGTGTATGGTGACAAAATTAGATGAAAATTTGAAAGCTTTGAGAAGATTGATAGTATGATTTTGACATGTCAATTAAAACAAATGATTTGTTATGACATCTATGGTAATGGACATCCCAATCATGAATGTGAGGTGGCTAAAAACATGGTGCAGCTAACCAAGAAAGTTGATTTTATAAGAATTGGCCTTAAAATAATCTCTATAATAGTACTTATAATATGAGATAGAGAAGTCATCACTTTTTTGTAGAATAATTAAGGAAAACAAACACAAGGATCTTTACCTTAATATCATCAATAATAATAAAGACAAAGAAAGCTAACTTATGAAGAGATCATGAAAAAATTTATTACTATATATGAGGCTTACTTTAAAAATATTGAAACGTCTTCAAAATCAAGAAGCCTCCATCCACAACTTGGAAAATCAAATTGGATAACTTACTAAGCTTGTCTTTGAAAGGTACTAAGTACTTTGGAGGAACACCAAGCTAAACCTAAGGGAGCAAGTTAAAGCTATTTGAAGAGTGGAAAGGAGTTGAAATTTAAAGAAAAAGAGAAGTAAGACAAGGAAAAGGCCAATATGGAAGAAATGAAGGATAAGGAGAAAGAGGAGGAGGATCCAAAGAAGAAAGTTATCAAAGATTAAAAACTAGTAATTCTATACCCAAGCATACTTGATTAAGAAAAAAAAGGAAGACCAATTTGGTAATTTTTATCAATTTTTAAACAATTACATAATAACATTCCTTTTGTTGAAGCTCTTTCAAATTTTCCAAAATATGACAAGTTCTTAAAAGATCTCCTTTATAATAAGAAGAAACTTGAGGAGTTGTTAATGGTTACTTTAAGTAAGGAGTGCTCCACCATATTACAAGCAAGTTACCCCAAAAAATTAAAGATATAGGGAGTTATACCATTCTTTTTAATATTAGTAGTTTGTTAATTAGAAGGGCATTAGCAAATGTAGGATCTTGATGCCATTTAACTTGTTTAAGAAAGTATGATTAGGTAAACCTAATCCAACAAAGATGAGCATTCGATTAATGGATAAATCAACTAACTATCCTAGCGATACTATAGAGGATGCTTTGATTAAGGTTGGAAAATTTATCATTCCAATTGATTTTTGATTATAGATATAAAGAATGATGACTGTTGTAGCTATTGTTCAGGCCATTATAAATTTGCATGTTAGAAAATTAATCCTAAAGGTAGAGGATGAGGAAGTAGTTCTTAAGATACCTGAAGCCATAAGACATCCCCTTGAAAATGAAAATACTTAAATCTATATAAACGTGACTGATACTAACATTTTCTATGCTATTTAGGAAATAATCATATATGATTTGTTATAGATTTGTATCATGCAAATAAAAGAAGAGGAGATGAATAACCCTATTTTAATAAAACATATAACATATTTAGAAATTAACGAGCCTATAATTAGGAACTGAGTAAAAAGTTCAGCTAAAAGACTCAGAAAGAAGTCTAAGTAGGAAACAACCTAATGATTTAGATGTTTTTACTTCAATTTAAATATCTTTAAGTGCTTTCAGCAATATTTTTAGTATGCATATGATGATTTTTTGATGTATTTTGAGTTTAAATTAGTTTTAACTTATAAATGTAAGTTTATTTTAATGTGCTTTCACTATTAGATTGTGATTTTTTTTTACTTGACATAAGAATTGAATACAGATACAAGTGTATCTTATTTTACATAACACCCCTTTATGTCTAATTGCAATTCCAATAAAGGATATTTTATTATCAAAGGAGTAGTAACTATCCCAATCTATCTCTTTTCTCCTTCTTTTCTAGTTTTTCATTGTTCTTATATATTGGTGGAAGACAACATGTAACTTAAGTGTGGGTAAGGGAATTAATTACTCAGAAGCCCTATTTATTATACTTATCAATTTTGCTATTAGCTTAATAATGAACAATTTTAGAAAATTTTTTGACTTTAAAAGAACATTTGTTAGACCCCGTTTCTGGAGCCCAACTTTCGGAAACGTAAAACCTTGTACTTGAAACCCTGAAGGTCATTTGCTGTCATTCCACAAAGGTGGT
>JAOTAX010000197.1:32297141-32317993 GCA_025629825.1 Erythroxylum guanchezii
GTCTGTTTAGAAAGTTCTCTGATGATAATTGAACTTCTGTTACGATCAGGTGTTGATTCTTCTATGACCTTCATCTTTAAATCTTCTTTCTTTATCAGTTGAGGAGGGTTGTAATGTACAAGTTATTGTTTAACAGTCTATGTCTTTTGTGGAACATCAGATGATGAGACCTTCTTCTGAACAAGTTTCGTCTTCTTTTGTTCTTCTACTGATTTGGAAGAGAGTTGTTGTTAAGGCTTCGTCTTCTCAAATACTAACTTCCTTTTTATCTCTGTCTCTCTAGATGGTTGTGATGATTGAGTCTGAGGGATAGAGACAATTGGTTTGGTAAGCTGTTGTTGTTTCTCTTGCTCCGTTTTACGCTCAGATTCTCCACCAAGAATCTAAACTTTTTGCTTCCTCTGTTCTTGTTGTCGTAAAGTAATTAATCTTGGTTTCCTTCTTAACTTCTTGGGCCTTTCTGATTGGAGCGTCTGAGCCTTCCTCTTTAAAGACACTTGGTGAGTTAGTTGTTGAACCTTGCCTTCCTTCCTTTCTGGAAATGTCTTGGCTTGTATCTGCACATCAGACGATTGTTCAACCTTTTTCTCTACTGATATTCTTCTAGACGATCGAGATTTTGCTTGTATTTCTGACAAAACATTTTCTTTCTTGCTTCGTCTTACTAAAAGCTCCCCCTTAAATTGTGCTTTCAGTGTAAAATCTACATCCACTTCGGCTTCAGTCTTGATCCTCATTTTTTGAATATTAGAGGCATTGATAACACTCTTAACATTCATCTTTACTCTGTTTCCTCTATCAAGTAGAATTCCAGATTCTTTGAAGAATGTTGTTAACAACATACCGGAAGGTAAAGAACTACTCTTCAAATGATAATCCTCCCTAGCCTTTATCATGTACTTCAGAATCAAGAACGAAAGATTTATCGGTTGGTGAGTGAGTAGATGAAATAGAAAATGTTCATCATTCATTGTCACCAAATCCTTTGATCCTGCTCTTGGTAAGATACAATGGAGAAGAAGTGAATGAAGAACCCTAGCCTTCGGAATGAGGGTTAAAGACTTCTTGACTCCTGGATTAGTAGATCCATATAGTTGTCAATTGATGTAGGCTTTGTCTATATGACTTTAAGTAATCCAATTTGTATTGTTGAACAGTTCTGCTCCATCATTTGGACACCCAATAGCCTTCACAATAGAGTCTTGTGTGATTATTACCAACAACCCATCTACCATTGATACCAAGGTGTTGTCTACCACCTTCGCATTCTTCCAAAACTCATATACTTCATTCAAATACACCGTCTCTCGGATATTGAAGAAGTTCTTCCAGCCAACTGCTTCAATCTCAGGTTCAATATTCTTCCGATCATTCTTCAAAGAAGTAAAATTGACAAGTCTCCCATAGACAAGAGATTTCAACATTTTTAATATGTAAAAGATAAACACTAAACACAGAGATGTATTTCGCTTAAAGAAGCAAGGTTAGTATAAAAATGAAAGAAAGATATGAAATGAAAAAGATTTGAAGTTTAGAACAGAGGATTTGATCGTCATTGTTGAGAGCACTTGAAACAAGTCAATTTTGAAGTTTTTCAAGAAAATTCTAGAGTGTAAGGTGTTGCAGATTTTGAGATGATTTCTTTCCTATATACAATCTTGAAAAGTGACTGTTTGTAACATTTTTAACTGATCCTCCGGTAATCATGAAATTGAAACAACCAAATGAAAATTTACCGTTACTATATAATCTGAAAACTTATGACTTTTTAGCTTCTTCAGAACGAATCGTTTAGGTCATGGAGTTTCAAACGAATGGTCATTTAACATTACCATATTCAGATTTCGTCTGATTTCCTTGAATTCGTCTTCACTTAAGGGTTTGGTGAAGATATCTACCCATTGTTGATTCGTCTTGACAAATTGTAGATTGATGATCCCTCTCTGTACATAGTCTCTTATAAAATGATGTTTAACTTCAATATGCTTTGCCCTTAAGTGTTGCATTGGATTCTTTGAGAGATTAATAGCCTTTGTGTTGTCACAGAAGATTGGAATCTGTTCTTCTTGGATAGAATAATCCTCTAACTGATACTTAATCCATAAAAACCGTAAACAACAGCTTGCAGCTGACATGTATTCAGCCTCTACAGTAGATAGAGCAATTGAACTTTGCGTCTTGCTTGACCATGAAATTGAATTATGACCAAGAAAGTGATAGCCTCCACTTGTACTCTTTCTATCAATCCTATCTCCAGCATAATCAGCATCATAGTAGCCAATTAACCTTAAATCTTTACCTTTCTTATACATTAAGTAAAGATCAATAGAACCTGCCAAGTATTTCAATATTCTTTTAACAATAATATAATGAGATTCTCTAGGATTTGCTTGAAATCCTGCACATACTCAGACACTAAAAAATATATCAGGTTTGCTTGCAGTTAGGTAAAGCGAAGAACCAATAATTCCTCTGAAAAGAGTTTGATCAATCTTCTTACCAACTTCATCCTTAGATAAGAAGGTTGAAGAATGCATAGGAGTTGACATTGGTTTAACATTTTCCATTTTATATTTGACTAAAAGTTCTTGGATATACTTTTGTTGATGAACAAAAATCTTTTCTTCAGTTTGTTTAATTTGTAAACCAAGAAAGAATTTTAATTCACCCATCATACCCATTTCAAATTCACTTTTCATAAGACTTTCAAAATTTGAACATAATTTTTCAGAAGGTTGCACCAAAAATGATATCGTCTCCATATATTTGTACAACGATAAAATCATTTTTAATATTTTTCCTAAATAATGTCTTATCTACTTGACCTTTAATGAAGTTATTTTTAATCAAAAACGAACTCAGACAATCATACCAAGCACGAGGTACTTGTTTTAATCCATACAAAGCTTTATGAAGTCTATAGACATAATCTGGATTATCAATGTCTTCAAAACCTAGGGGTTGTTTCACATAAACCTCTTCATCTATAAAACCATTCAAAAAAGCACTTTTCACATCCATTTGAAACAGTTTTATACTATGAAAAACTGTATATGCAAGCAGAATCCTAATAGCTTCTAGTCTAGCTACAGGAGCATATGTTTCATTATAGTTTATTCCTTCTTATTGATTATAACCTTGAGCTACTAATCTAGCTTTGTTATTGTTTACTTTTCCTTATTCATCTAGTTTATTTTTGAATACCCATCTAGTTCCTATAATAGATTTATTGAAAGGTTTAGGAACTAGAGACCAAACTTTATTCCTAGTAAATTGATTTAACTCCTCTTGCATGGCTAAAATCTAAGCTTTGTCTTGAAGAGCTTCATCAATTTTCTTAGGTTCTAATTTAGAAACAAACGCTACATTTGCCTCTCTTCTAAATTTAGATCTAGTTCTCACTCCTTCTGAAGTTTCTCTTATAATCAATTTTTTAAGGTGTGAAGATTTATATTTCTAGTCTTTCCTTAAGCTAATATTTTCGGAGATATCTTCCACTTTATTAGGTGGATCGTTTGGGTTATTAACTAAAGGAGTAGATAGAGTTTCATCATCAGAATCGTCTCTTTTATCTAGCTGAGAGTCATCGTCAAATTTCACATGCATAGACTCTTCAACAAATTTATAAACTCTATAAGCTTTAGAAGTAATTGAATAACCTAGAAAAATTCCTGAATAGATCTTAGATTCAAATTTATCCAACTTTTCTTTTGTATTCAAAATAGTGCATTTAAAACCAAAAGGGTGAAAGTATGAAATATTTGGCTTTCTTCCTTTCCATAATTCATATGGAGTTTTATTTAAAATAGGTCGCAAAAATACTCTATTTTGAATATAACAAGTTGTATTTACAGCTTCTACCCAAAAGTACTTACGAAGATTCATTTCACATAACATAATCCTTGTCATTTCCTGAATCGTCCTATTCTTTCTCTCTACAACTCCATTTTGTTGAGGAGTTTTAGGAGCAGAGAAATTATGGAAAAGTTCATCCTCTTCACAAAACATTTTGAATTTTTCATTTTCAAATTCTCCACCATGATCACTCCTAATTCCAGCAATAGACATTCCTTTTTTATTTTGTAACTTTTTGGATAAAACTTTAAAACATTTAAAAGATTCATCTTTATATGATAAAAACAATATCCAACAAAATCTAGTGAAGTTATCAACAATTACGAGACCATACTTCTTTCCACCTAAACTTGGTGTTCTAGTTGGACCAAACAAATCTATATGTAACAGCTCTAGAGGATTAGACAAAGTTACAATATTCTTAGACGGAAAGGATGTTTTAACTTGTTTTCCTTTCTGACAACTCTCACAAAAGAAATCTTTGTTAAAACTTATCTTTGGTAAACCTTTTACCAAATCATGTCTAACTAACTTGGAAATATGTTTAAAACTAACATGACCTAGATTTTTATGCCAAATCAGTTTTTCATCATCTTTTATTATAAGACATGAAATATTTTGACTTTTCAAATCGTCTAAGGTAATTTTATAGAGGTTGTTTCATCTCTTGGTAGAAAAGAATATAGAACCGTCCTTATTTTTGACTAAGCAGGAATTTTGATTAAAGGATACTTCAAAACTAGAATCACATAATTGACTTTTACTAAGATTATGCTTTAAGCTTTCAACTAGCAGAACATTATCAATAGACAAAAAGGAATCTTTACCAATTTTACCAATCCCAAATATTTTGCCCTACTGATTGTCTCCAAAAGTTACTAATCCTCCATGCTTACGTTGAAGGTCTAGGAACATAGACCTTTTGCTCGTCATATGTCTCGAGTAGCCACTGTTCAAGTACCATTGGTGGTGGTTGCTTCTTCCTAGAAAGGAGATCTGCAGAATATATTATATCCTTCTTAGGTATCCATATTTTCTTGGGTCCTTTGGGGTTAGTCCTACAATTTTTCTTTGAATAATAATAAGAATATTGTTTCTTTTTCCTTCTATCAAGAACAAAATTCCTATTATGAAGAACATTACTATTATGAATAGAATTTCTATCATTAAAGCCTAAACCGCTTTTATCATTTGGATGTCTATAACTTCCAATCATATCATTCATCCTTTTTGTACTTTCTGTAAATTTTGATAAATCTGCTAAAAGACTATTAATCCTTTGTTTTAGTTAATTAATTTCCTCAGATCTATCTACAGTTACTTTCTTTTTCATATCGTCTACTTGTTTCTTGAGGTAGACGTTTTCTTCTTCTAAGAGTTTTGTGTTCTACAAATTTTCAACAAATTTCTTTTTCAATAACCTATATTGTTTTAAGATAACATGTGAATCTTCTAACAATTCTAAGTAGGCATCCTAAAGATCATCAAAGTTAGAGATTACCTCATCATCACTTTCTTTTTCAACTACTAAGCATATATTTGCTTGTTCTGATGTTTCTGAGTCGAATTCAGATTTAGACAAATCTAGATCTTCCAATGTTGCCATCATGGTTTGTTACACTCATAGCAGACGATAGAACTTTTCTCATTCTTCGAATCGTCTTTGCTATTCTTTTTAAAAGAGAAGTCTTTATTTCCCTTTGATTTCTTTTTCCACATCCTTCTAATCTTTCTTGAAATGAAGAATAATTCATCTTCATTTTCACTTGAATCTTGATCAGATTCGCTAATATCATCATTCTTGGTTTCTTCAATCTTTAATGCTTTTGAAGACGTGCTTCTATTTTTCTGCATCTTTTGATTCTTCTGACCAGCCTTCAATGCAATAGATTTATCCCTTCTGGGTTTGTCTTCTACATCAAGCTCTATTTTACGGATTTTCAGTGAACCAAGCAATTCGTCTAGCTTCAGCTTGCTTAAATCCTTGGCCTCTTGTATTGCTGTTACTTTGGGTCTCCATCTTTTTGGAAGACTTCTGAGAATCTTTCTGACATGATCTTGACTTTTGTAGATTCTCCCTAGAGCTTTAAGTCCATTAATAATTGTTTGGAATCGTCCAAACATCTGATCAATAGTCTCATCATCTTTCATCTTGAACAGCTCGTACTGATGAACAAGAATACTAATCTTGGATTCTTTCACCTGGTTTGTGATTTCATGTGCAATGGCTAACGTATCCCACGTTTCCTTTGCAGATTCGTATCCATGAACCTTATCATATTCACCTCTGCTTAGGGCACAACTTAAGAAGAACTTGGCCTTTGAACTTAACTAAAATCGAGCTTTCTGATCAACCGTCCATTGGTCATGAGAGATGATATCCCCTTCGTTGTTTGTTGGAATATGTGGTCCATTTTCAATGATATCCCATAGATCAATATGTGTAGCTTCTATGAAGAGCTGCATCCTGTCCTTCTAATAATGATAGTCTTCACCATTGAATGCAAGAGGTCTTGAGATTGAGGCACCTTCTGCTATAAAAACATGTAATTCAGCCATAGATCTTTATCCTCACTTTGTAACAGTATTTCTTGGAAACTTTGCTCTGATACCAACTGAAGTAAATCACTTGTTAATATAGAAATCACGTATAATATGTAAAATACACAAGAAGGGGGGTTGAATTGTGTCAAATCGTTTAAGATATCAATCTTTAATCTCTTCTTGATTTTCTTTGCAAATTCAGAGGATTACGAAAACAATTCACTTAATTTGGTGAGTAATGCAAAAGTAAAAATTAGTATCTATTCTTCTAACAACAAGAAAATTAAAGAGATAAGAGTTAGAGAATATGACACGGTAATTTATCCTGGTTCACCCTTAACCTTGGACTACGCTCAGCCCTTAGAGTCCGTTTGAGATTTCACTATAACCTTCAACGTTACAAGTATTGTTTCTACACTTCAGAGCCTCTTCAGGTCTCTTTCACAAAGTATTCTTTATCTGCTTCCTTAGCCTCTTCAGGCTCTAACCTTTCTTTTCACTCGAAAAGATATTGTTTGAGCTTCACGTTACAAATGTATTGGCTCTCTTTTGCGTGAGCACTTGAGCACAGAATTTCTCTAAGTATGTTTTTTGTACAATCAGAATTATTTTCTCTTTTTTGTATATTGTCGTCTCTTTTTCTTGTTTTTTACTTATGACTATAACTAATATTTATAGCCTAAATCTTCGATGGTCTTCTTGAGAATTCTACTTGTCGAATCTTCTAAAAATAGTTATTAGTTGAGTCTTGTAACTAACTCCAACTAACTGACGTTCTAGTACATTCTTCAATTTCCATCATCTTGCATAGATTCATATGCTTCGTCTGGTGTCTCATATGCTTCGTCTAGTGTCTTAGACTAAGCACTTTGTCTGATCCGTCTTATTCAGCTTTTACTTAAGTATCGTCTTGATTTGATGATTTATGCTACTTAAATCTATCTGCGCACTTAATAAATTCATCAAAATAGTTCACACACTTTTACGATTATTATTATTTGACTTTCATCAAAATTAATGGAAGTGAAGTCTTCTTGACTTAACATTATATGTTTCTACAACTCCAATAAAATCGTGGCTCAAGTAGTGGTAGAAAATGAGCAACTTATCCGATTGAGCTGCAAATTGAAAAGGGCAGTTAAAGGTTTTGATCTTTTATTAATATATGCTTCCAATTTCAATTTTCAAAGAGCTATTTTATGGCAATATTTGCAATCCTTGGCAACCACAACGACTCATCCTTGGTTTATAACAGGAGATTTTAATTAAATTCTTACCTACAATGAAGGAGGAAGGGGGTTTCTTACTACTACAAGTCGGGAATTAACAAATATGTTTTCCAAAGTCAAAGTCACTAATCTGAGGTACATAGGGAGACTTTTTACTTGGTCTAATAAGCAACAAGGGCAACTTTTGATTCGGATAAAGCTTGACAGAGCTATAGTAAACCAAAGATGGTTGGTTGAATTCCCTCAATTCTATATTGAATTTAGGGAAAACTCTTTCTCTGATCATTCCTATATTATCATTCACAATATCCAATCTGTACAACATCTAAGGGCTCCTTTCAGATTCTTTGATGGTCTCTCACAAATGGATGGGTTTATGAATTTGGTGGACTCTTGTTGGCATCATCAGGTTGAGGGCTATAAGTCTTTTCAATTAATGCAAAAGCTGAGAAGGGTTAAGCAATCCCTTAAAGCTTTCTTGAGGGTTAATCAAAGACCGACTGAGGTTGCCCATCAGACGCTGGTTGAGGCTCAATAGGCTTGCTATCTATCTCCACATAATACTATTCTGAAGTAGATAGAAAGTGCCAGGTTAAAAGACCAACAAGAAGCTCTAGCATTGCATATTGTGAATGTTAAAAAGAAAGCTCGTATTAATTGGCTTAGAGATGGTGACTCCATGCTTCTCTACTTGCAAGGAAGAATAGAAATACAATTGTTGAACTTAGAGAACCTTTGGGTAACTCCTTCGCTGATTAAGATGCTCTATCTAGACTTACAAGGGAATACTTTATTCAACTTATAGGCACCGAAGCAAGCTCCAATGATACTCATGATATCCACACCCTTTTTGATAGTCCCCTATCTCACGAACTCAAGGAATCAATCTCTGCCCTGTTCACTAACTTAGAGGTTAAGGAAACCTTATTTAATTTACATCTCTCTAAAGCTCCTGGTCCTGATGGATTCACAGCAGGGTTTTTTCCAGAAAACTTTGTTGATTTCTAGTAACCTGTTTACTGAAGCTGTCTTGGAGTGTTTATCCTCTTGCCAAATGTTGAAAGACATAAATCACATATACATTTACCTGGTTCCTAAAAAACTGAATTCGGATACCTTAGCAAATTACAGACCTATCTCGTACTACAACACAGTCTACAAGGTAATTGCCAAACTCCTTGCTAATTGTTTAAAAAGTGCTTTATTCATAGTAATCAATTATACTCAAAGTGCATTTATATAATCAGATTTATTAGGGATAACACCCTACTTATGCAAAAGATCTTAAAAGATTATAATTCCGGAAGGAATGTCAAAAGTTCTTATTGGAAGATAGATTTTTATACAACTTTTGATACAGTTAACTGGAAGTTCGTACAAATTTGTCTGGAGGCTCTTGAATTCCCAACTAAGTTTATTGGTTAGATTTTGATGTGATTACAAACTGCTTCTATCAGCATTTTTCTGAATGGGGTTCCCATCATGCCAATATCTTATGCAAGAGGTATCAGACAAGGTGATCCTCTCTTCCCTTATTTATTTACTCTAGTTATAGAAGGCCTTTCTTGAATCATTAACAAGATTATCGACCCCAACGGTAGGTTTTGTTACCATAATAATGTAATGTTTCCAAGCTCACGCAATTGATGTTTGTTGATGACTTGATTCTTCTCTCGGGGGCTGACACACATTCAGTGTAATTACTCAAGGAACTTCTTATAAAGTTTTCTAAATGGTCTGGTCTAGTAGTGAATGTCAATAAAGTAGTTTGTACTACTTTAAAGATGTCAGGAATCCTACAAAGCTATCTAGGATTACTGAACTCTTGCTCCATGATCTTCCTCTTAAGTATTTGGGGGTCCCCATTGCGTATGCAAAGCCAAAGTATTCAAATTGTATTTCTCTCATTGAAGGATTAAAGCTCGAATTCACGCCTGGCAGAATAGATTCTTGTCAATTACTACAAGGGTTACTTTGATTATCTCTGTGCTGGGAAACCTTTATGTCTATTGGATATCTCATATCATTCTTCCTAAGAAAGTCATAAATAAGATTGATAGCATCATGAAAGCTTTCTTATGGTCTGGTTCTGACAACTCTAAGAAAGACAAAGTTAAATGGAGTGAAGTGACTATTCCTAATAAGCAAGGAGGACTGGGGATTATCTCTTATGCAAAAAGTGCTTCTTTGCAAAAGGATTTAGAGGCTCTTTAATGACAAACATGCTATCTTAGTTAAATGGCTACATGAAACATATCTCAGTAATGAAAGCTTTTAGTAACTATCTACCTCGAGAGAGTACTCTTGGTTTTTTTTGCAAATGCTGGTCTTAGGATAGGTTGCTTTTCCTTTGATTAAACAGGTGTTAGGTAGTAAAGATATTATTTAAGTATGGATTGATAATTGGACAGATTATAGTCCTCTAATACAAAGGAAGACATTATCTAGACTTATAAATAGGATTCCTCTTCACACCAAAGCTTCTTCCTTGATGAACTAAATGCAATGGGAGGGCAATTTTAGAGGGTTCAACTTACTAGTTGATCTTCTTCCTTAGATCACTGATATACACAGGCAGGATTCTGTAACTTGGGTCCCAGATGCCTCAGGTAATTTCTTTAATAAATCATGTTATAGGGCTCTACAGGAAGCTGAAGGCAATGTTCCTTGGTTCAATCTCCTTTGGAAAAATTATCTCAATCATAAAGCCTTTATTTTCACTTGGTTGGCTATCAAAAATAGGATTCGTACAAAAAAATAGATGGTTTGGCTCTTATGACCCTCTTTGTGTGCTTTGTAAAGAGTTGGAAGAAGATAGAGAGCACTTATTCTTTCAATGCAAATACTCTAAGGTGGTATAAAACATATTTTTACATTTGTTGTCTGATGCTTTTGTTAATTATGATCCGTCATCATCTCTCAAGTGGATCATTTGTACTGCCTAATTGTGGTTGAAAGATGCCCCTTATTTACGAAACTACCTTTACTACCACGATCTATTCTATTTGGAAGGAAAGAAACAAGCGAATTTTTAGGAATGAAGAAGTACCTAAATACAACTTAGCTGATGACATCGTAAATTAGATTTGAGGCCTTACGATAGCAAAATCTGATCAACATGACTTATCCACAGGAATGAAGTCCAGATGGAATTTCTAGTACTTTAAGTTACATTTCATTGGTTTCTGTAACCTACCTTGGCTTAAGTTTGTAATTTTCATTTTGTAATTTTACTTATGGTGAACTCATTGTAATGTCGAGATAGCTTTGCTATAGTGAATACAATAATTATTCAAATTTTAAAAAAACTATTATTACTAGTATCATAATACTCAACCTGTAAGTTTTTAATTTCTAGCTAGGGAACTAAGGTGACCTTTCTTAGACTTAAGGCTTTTCTTCCTATTGATTTTTAATTTTTGAGTTGGGGAGCTAAGGAAACTTATCTTATATTTAAGGTTTTCTAACCTATAGATTTTTAGTTTAGAGTAAAGGAGATAAGGAGACTTCTCTTGGACTTAAGATTTTTCAACTTAGAAGTTTTAATTTGGAATCAAGGAGCTAAAAAGACATTTAAACTTAATAATTTTCAACATATAGGTTTCCAATTTTTGGGGCTTAATTTAATTTGGAATTAAACATGCAACATTTTATTATAAAAGAGTATTTGAATAATATATATAGAAGTTTGGAATATCTATCTAATGTAAATATCTTCTTAGATGAGTCTCATTCATTTTAAAATTATCTAGCCTATTGAGCTTATAACTTCTAGGTTAAATTATGACTTTAATATTATAACTTGTTAGTATGAATTTAATATGATAGGGAATTGACTTGTTAAATATGAATTTTCTAATAAATTATGCCTATTATAAAATTCTTATTTTTCCCTGATAGTTTAGTTGTTTGATCCTTTATTGCTAAGCTTCACTTTTTATACTTGTGATATCCCTATGTTCTTTAGTTATATCCAATTCTAAGTGCAATTTCTTAATTTTACTTACGTTTGATATGCTTATACCCTTTTTGTTTGATATGCTTATACCCTTTTTCTTAGTAATTTTAGCTCTATGAGAATTTGGAATTATATTCCAAAGGTGAGGCTGAAGGTTGTTTCTCTAGTAGGGATTCTTGGGTTTGTTCGATATGCCTAAAATATATTATATATCTTATTAGCCCAATTACTTTTAACATTCTCAACCTTAGCCTTCAATCTTTAAAATATTGTTTAATTTGTGAACTCCACAAATCAATTGGCCTACAAGTATACTATAAATGTGATATAATATTTGATTTATAATTCTTTAAATATTATTTTATTCATGCTCTACTGTTGAATTAGATTCCATTATCCATGATAATTACTAAAGGGACTCCATATATGCATATGATATTTTCTTCAAGAATATTTCACTATTTAGTATTTCACGTTGGTTAATGGTTTAACCTAAAACCTCATTATAAAATATTCAACCATAATTAGGAGGAATTTGAGTTGTCTTATAGAGGGAGGAAATGGTTCAAGGACACCATTCGCCATTGAGTAAAAAAGATCACACTAGATATTGTAATATGATCGAAAACATGTTAATGATGCAGATCTCAATAAATTTGACACATATATAATCTTTTCATAAATTCTTAAGCATCCTTTTAAATTTTAGACTAAAAAATTATCCCACCTTAAGATCCTATGAGCCAATGATGATCTTCTCTAATGTATGATGCATCCTTTTTCATGTATCTTGATGAGGATGTATTGTACTTTTAGTTTTGGAATGCATCTTAGGTATGGTAAGGTAAAATATTTCTTGAACAAATTTTCATTTATAATTGAATACCTTCAGACCTATGCCAAGAGCTTTTTTTACCCGTTTATGATCTTTTGGGAATCTCCTCTATAATAAGTACTTGTTATTAAAGATGTCCAATATGCTTTGTCTTCCTTAGTGATATCAACCTAATTTATTTATGATGGAATTGGCATTGTTTTTTCTTCATAAAATATTTCTTTAGTCACAACACCTCTTCTGGATTATATTTTGGAAAGATAGACATAATGTTTTTTACTAAGGTATTGATTCGATACTTGTATGTATGCTTTCATTCATATTCCTAAATTTTTCTTGTACTTTTACAAATTGTCATATTTCATCCTATACATTTTATTGATTTTCTTGAGTACTAATTGTGAGTCTGACCTTATGGTTATAGATATTATATGTAGTTCTTAGTTTAATTTCAACCTAAATAACAATGCCTAATATTTTACCTTATTATTAGATGGTGTAATTGATGTTAAACTACTTAACCCATTACTATTCTTATTGGATCTTCCAAATATATCATTATGCCGTTACGTATGTCTCTTATGGCTCCATCCATTTGTATTGTCCAAATTGGTAAGTTGATCTTATTTTTTTTCTCTTTTTTTAAGGTGCATCAACATTTAAAGGATGAAATTTCTATAAATAGGAATTTTGAAGAGTTTATTAGGATGTACCTAATGTCAATCACTTCAAGATCAATTGAGCACTTCATAAGTATTCTTGATACTTTTGGCTTATGAAGTACTTACCTTAATAAGAGATTTGAACATACATTAATAGTATATGCTTAAAAAGAAGGCCTTATTTTTCTTATGCTAATGAGAAATGCATAATTTTCCTTCTCTACTTTTAGCTACTTCAATTTTGGACCTTATCATGAATTACATAATATATCATCTTTTGATTACACTTTTCCTCCCTAATCAAAATTGATTTAAAGATTACATCCAAAATGATTAATTATTTCATTGATCCCAAGGCTAATAAAAATGATGAAATTTTTAGATAATGCTTTTATTATTCAAAGGCTTACTAACACTCTTAACTATACTTGAATCCTTTTGAATTTTATACTATCTTGAAAATTGCAAGTATTAATTAGCTAATCTTAATATATACCTTATAGCCTTGCTACCCTAACTATTAGCTTTTGCATTTCCTTCACCTTTTTAGAGTTTTATATGCAAGCTAGCCTTAATTTTCTATAGATATCTTTCCTTTGGTATAGATCTAATATGCCCTAAGATAAAGTAAGAGTGTTATCACATATTTTAATCTATTTATGGAGGAATAGATCTTTCTGAATGCATCATAAAATAAAATATCCATATACTACCTGTATCTACCAATATTCATTTTTACCAAAGAGTTGGTTACCGAAAGAGTTATTATTATAAAATCTTTATAAATGTGAATTAAGGATCTATTATCATTTTCTTATAAGGTGATCTCAGAGACCTTTTCTTTCCGTCATATCTACTTAGCTCAAGGTTTCCATCACAATTTTTTGCCATTTTCACCTCTTTAAAGGTGATCTTAGTTCTTTACAATCTTCCTAAAGGAATTTTTAATCAATAATAATTATTTTTTTTTTAATGAAAGCAATATGAGAGCAAATTTTAAGCATGCACAAATCAAGAGACATTTCATGAAGATGCCAAGGAAATTTCTGTCATTTAAAGTGAAGATCCATATGAAGGACACATAAGATCAAGGACTATCAAGGTTATAAATAATTTTCATATTTGCTATATTTTCACGTAATCATTTGGATAACTTGAAGGCTCACCATGCATAAAGACATCATTGTTTGATTAATTACATAAGTATTTTTGTTCATCGGGAGGGTTTAAAATTTTCATTTTAAGGAAAATCTTTTTGAACTTTAAAACAATTTTTAGGAACATTTTGAAAAGTATTTCAAACTTAATTTACATTAAGAAAAAAATTTGAGAATTTGAAATTGTTAGAATTATAATTTTGAGGGGATTTGTCGGCTTATTTATGGTAGTGGTTAACCAATGCAGGTATATACTAAGAGTTTTAAGTAATATTAGTTGACATATTGGTCAATCAATACTTGAAAAATTGTGAATCACGTGCATTCAATGCATATTGGTCGTCCAATATGCTACACTGGTCAACCAATATCATGTAACTAGTCATTGTAATTACTAGTTTTTAGCTCCAACAACTAGTTTAAGTCCCAAAACCATATAAATGTATATATGCTCATTGGTTCTTACAGCATTTGGCTATTTTTATACACATATCTCTTAGATTTTTCAAGCGTATGAGCATTCTTTGACTCATTTTTAATGAGTGATCTATTTATTTTTGTCCAAATAATTAAGTGATATTTTTTTAGTTTTAAATCCTATTGTGAGGGGGGTTACTCTTCACTTTAGAGAAAGACTGTAAGAAGAGTTGCTCTCTTATGAAAAACAAGATTATTGTAAGAAAGTTCCTTTTCACCTCTTTAAAAGAAGAGACTTGGTGGAAAATTTAATAATTGTCATGGAGATTGGACGTAGACAAGGGTTATTTATCTAACCACTGTAAATGGGTTTGCCTCTCTTCTACCTTAAACTTTTTAAATTATTGTTTGATTTGGCTATTAATTTACATTAAGCTATTTTTCGTGACTCTTGTCAAATTGCATCTATTAGTTAGAAAATTAAATTTAAAATTTACAAACACCTAATTCACCCTCCTTCTCTCAGGTTCCATTAGGGGCAAATAAGTAATATCATAGTAGGTCTGTTAAGCTAACATTTCAAATAAAATCTTACAGTAAAGATCATAATGGTATACTTAGGAGTATAATGATCATCATCATCCAACAAAGAGGGATAAAACATTAGTAGAGCCCCTTTATTTATAGTAATGACTATTTATATTAGTAAATTAGGATGACATTCTTAATGACAGAAAATGTTAACTTATAAGAAATAGTCTCAATGGACCTTTCATTCCCAAGAAAATTTTAAGTGATAAAAAAGTACCTTAACTAACAGAAGAAAGGGACCATCAAGACAAGAGTCTTACCTCTTTAAATAGCAAAAAACATTCATATTTTATTTTGTGCACTAGTAAGAATGAATTCAATAAGGTATCCGTATGTGGAACTGCTTGTGAAATTTGGCGCGCACATAGTCATACATAAAGGTACTAATTAAGTTAAAGAAAGTAAAATAAGCACATTGACTCATTAGTATGAAATATTTTAAAAGAAATATGATGAAATGATATAAAGCATGTATACAAGATATATAGTTATTATTAATAATCTAAATGGTCTTAAAAATACCTACACTAATGTTGAAATGATAAGAAAGTTGCTTTGGTCACTTTTCAAGGCTTAGGAAGCTAAAGTGATGGCCATATAAGAAGCCAAGGGTTTAATAACACTACAATTAAAGAAGCTTATTAGATCTCTCCTTGCATTCAAAATGAGGCTCTAAAAGACACAAGAAGAGACAATGGTTTAAATAAAAAGAACCTAGGATTCAAATCCTCAAAGGAATAATTAAGGGAAGAAGAGGAGACGCCAAAAAGTGAAGGTGATGAAGAAGATCATCCTTATCACTAGAAAGTTCAATAAGTACTTAAAGAGATAAATTTTCAAAAAGAAAGTTCCTCAAGGAAGATAAAGTTGATTCAAAAAGTAAATCTTCTAACGTTATATATTTTGAATACAGAAAACTCGGTCATATGAAGCCACAATGTCCTCTACTCAAAGATAGTGACAAATATAAAAAAATAAAAATAAAAAGAAGATGAGAGAGAAAAACAAGAAGAAATCTCTTAAAACCTTAACTTGGGATGAAACAAGTGATTTTGAAAGTGACCATTCTAAAAGAGAGGTAGCTCATATGTACTTAATGGCTAAAGATGATCACGAGATACCCTCTAATTCTAACTTTTGTGATAGTGATAATGATCTAACATATGATGAACTAGTAGAAAGTCTAAAAATTATGAGTAGGGAAGGAAGATGCTATCTTTTAAACTCAAAGAGGTTTAAAAACATTTAGAAACAGACATAGATGAAACCAAAAAGATGAAGAGTGAATTGAGTAGCATCAAAGCATCTAATAATATGATCCTTGACAGTCATGCATTAGATGCATTAAAAGTTGAAAATGAGACATTGAAAAATGATGTCAATGCATTTAAGGATTTATTGTCCAAATTTACCAAGGGAAGTGAGAAACTTGAAAGCATGTTATGAGTTCAAATGAATGTAAATAATAGTTATACGATTGGACACAACTATGAAGTGAATTTAATGTAAAACTAAATTTTTAAAGGAAAAAAATTGTATAGTAAAGAATCTTTGTCTAAGATGACAAATGGGCATGATGCATCCAATTATAAGCCAACACATACAATATATATGCATATACAACAACTTTTAGCCTTATCCTAAAAGCAAACCCTATGCTTTTATATATGGATCTAAAGCCAAGTATATAGCTTAATATTTTCAAGAAAGAATAGACATTATTTTTATAAAAGGACATATAATGGCATCTAATCTTACTCACACTCCTTTAGGCCACACCAACTTAGAAACCAACAACAAGTTTGTTTCCATAATAAATACCACACATAATTTTTCTGTTTCATCACGCTACCTAAATGGAATTATCAATCTCCAAATGATGGATCCTCATAATACATATGGCCATAAAAGATCAAACAATGCATGTACGCATTAACATCACTACAACATCGAGACATAGGAGATCAAACAATGAACATATGCATCAACTTCATTACAACATAACTCACATCACCCATAAAACATGATATACCATTTTTATGTTAAATATGGACATATTGATAGACTTTTATTCCTTAAAAATGAATAACAATCAATCCATTGAAAATAGGATTGAAAAAAAGGAGACTAATAATCAAGGGTCTAATCTCATTTAATTTCCTAAGAAATAATAATTAATTTCATTTTGTAGGTCTCTAATAAAAGGAGAAACAAATGGTACATAAATAGTGGATGATGGCATATGAACAATGATGAATCTTAATTTTTAGCATTTGGAGACAATGCTAAGGGTCAGATAATTGGAATTGGGAATTTTGATAAGGAAGATAATGTTATAATTGAAAATGTGCATTTAGTAAAATGATGAAAAGTATAAGCCAATAATGTGACAAAGATTATAGAGTATAATTTTAGGAAAAAATAGAGTAATCAATAATAGCATTGCATTTTTAGGTAAGAGAGAAGGGAATATCTGTACAATTTATATTTATGATTTCTCTAACCAAAATATGAACTACTTAATATCTACTAGTGTAGATTCATAGATTTGGTATAAGAGGCTTAGACATGCTAGTATAGAACTCTTCTTGAATCTAAACTCCAAGAAACTTTTTTATGTACTTCTAAATGTCAAATTTGAGAAATGCAAGGTGTTTGGAGCTTGCCAAATGAAAAAAAAAAGAGCTTATTCAAGTGTAAAAGATTAGTAACTTTTACTAGACCCTTATAATGACTTTACATAGATTTGTTTAGTCCTACTAGAATTGCTAGCCTAGGTAGATATCTTTAGATATTTACATGGGCTATATTCTTGGCTAGAAAAGATAATGCTTTAAGAGATTTGGTAATTTTGTCAAAAGAGTTCAAAATGAAAATTAGCTCTCCACTGCATCAATTAAAAGTGACCATAGTAAGAAACCTAAAAATGATTTGTTTGGATATTTTTGTAAAGAAAATGACATCTTACATGACTTCGCTACTCCTATAACTCCTAAAAAATGAAACTATTAAAAGGAAAAATAGGATTTTACAAGACATGGCTAAAACAATGACAAATTAATATGATCTCCCAAAATACTTTTGCATGGAAGCTATATCAACCATATGTAACATATCTAATAGAGTCTAAATGAGACTAATCTTTGAAAAAACATCTTATTGGGTTTGGCATATGAAAAAACCCAAAATTAGCTACTTTAAAGTTTTTGGTTTTATGTGTTATATTTTAATCACTAAGGATAACATGGAAAAGTTTTGACTCCAAAGCAGATGAAGAAATTTTCATTGGTTATGCTTCACTAGCAAAGCATATATAGTGCTTAATAGGAAGAGCCTTGTAATTTAAGAGTTTATATATGTTATTCCTGATGAATCTAACCCGCTTGTATTAAGTCTTGAAGATGAAAATGCAAGTTTATCAAAGATTTGATCAAATTATCCCTCAAAGAGAACAATATGGATCATCAAGACACCTCATTTAGGCTACATGAGAATTTTTTTAAACCAAGTGAGGGAGATAAGAAGGATGATGAACTTCTAAAAGATTGGAAATTCGAGAAGAAACATCCTTTGAATCAATTCATAAGTGATAGTCAATAAGGGGTAACTACTAGATTGAATCTTACAAACTTATCTTACTTTTATCTCTCAAATTGAGCCTAAGACATAGAAGAAGCAATTAGTTACAAAAGTTGGGTTCTTATTATAAATGAAGAATAAAACCAATTTAAAAGAAGTAAGGTCTGGACTCTAGAGATTAGTAAATAATTGGTACTAAGTGGGTGTTTAAAAATGAATTAGATGAATTATGTACCATTGGACAAATAGAGCTAGATTGCCATAGGGTACAATTAAGAGGAGTCATGGACTTTAAGGAAAGTTTTACGTCGTAGCAAAGTCAAAAGCTATTAGGTTATTACTTGCATTTGCATCTTACATGAACTTTAAAAGTACATTATTAAATGGTTTTATTCAAGAAGAAGATTATATTGATCAACCTCCCAATTTTGAAATCATATTGCACCTAACTATATTTACAAACTCTCTAAAGCTTTATATGGATTGAATTAAGCTCTTAGAGCTTGATATGACAGGTTAATTATATTTCTTTTACAAAAAGGGTTTACTAAAGGCAAGAACAATACAACACTTTTTATCAAAAAGCATAATCATGAAATTTTAATTATTTAAATTTATATCGATGATATTATCTTTGCTACCACTAATAAAAGTATGTGCAAAAAATTTTCCAACTGTAAGAGTTGGGAATTGGAGATGAGAATGAGGGGAGAGATCAAATTCTTTTTTAGACTCCAAATCAAGAAAATAAAGTAAGGCATCTTCATTAACCAAGAAAATTACACCAAAAAATTACTTGAATACTTTAAAATAGATCAAGCTAAATAATTATGGACACCATTGAGCAAATAACTAAGTTGAATAAGGAATCATTATGGACACCAACGTACAAATAACTAAGTTGAATAAGGATGGATATGGAAAGTTAGTTAAAGCTCTATTAAGGTATGATTAGTAGTTTGCTTTATCTTATCACTAATAGGCATGATATTATGTTTAGTGGATGCTTATTTCATATATTTCAGTCAAGTTCTAGGGGTTCCTACCTTTTAACTATTAAGTGTATACTTAGATACTATGTGGTACCTTGTCATTAAGATTTTAGTTTCCCAATAACTCAACTTTTGATTTAGTTGGCTATTTGGATATGGATTATGCTGGTAACTCCTAAATAGGAAGATCATTTGACAATTGTCAATTTCAAAGAAATGCATTAGTATCATTGTTTGGCAAGAATAAAATTCAGTTGCACTATTAACTATAAAAGTTGAATATAAAGAGGCCGAAAGTTGTGGTATAAAATTCTATAGCTTAGCTAACAAATTAGGGACAACGGTATGGATCTTGCAAAGATACCTATTAGGTGTGACATTAATAGTTCCATATGCCTTACAAAGAACCCCATTTAATATTTGGCAACCAAGCATATAGAAATTAAATATAATCACATTAGAGATCGTATGTAAAAGAGGGATGAACTATAATTCAACGAAAAATCACACCAATTATATGATATTTTCACTAAACCAATAAGTGAGGAAATGTTTTGCATATTAGGAGAGAATGGAGTATAATTGACAGGAATTCTATATGATAGGATCCCCTTAGATGAATTAAATTATTTTTAATTGTTATTTAGATGATTTATTATGGGTTTTGATATTTTAATTTGAGTTTCAAAATTGTTCCTTAAGTTTTCACACAACACTAGTCAACCTGTATCATAATGTGGTTGACCAGTGTCCTAACTAATCAATAATTTCACACATTCAGTGAATTTATTCATAGTTTGATTGTTGCACAAGTCGACCACTTACTGATATTAGTCCACACTATCTAGTAGTGGTCGACTACTTACTCATATTACTCCACCACTATCTAGTACTAGTTGACCAATATCCCCTTATGTGTAAGAAACTTAGTTGTCTAATGATTTTATTAAGAGATTTTGTTGGACCCCAAACCTGTTTCTTTATTTTGTTGAGTTTATTTATTAAGCATGATTAAATTGTTTTGAGGTCTTGG
>JAOTAX010000197.1:32324033-32338436 GCA_025629825.1 Erythroxylum guanchezii
ATTTTTTAAATTATTGTTGAATGTTTATAATGACTGAAAATGTTTACGAATTAACGTGAGTTTTTCGCGCGTATGAAGGTATTCAAAAAAAAATTATACTGAGTTTCGTCTGACTGATGTAGCACGCCACCCTCGCGGGGCACGGACTCGGATATCACCATCGATGTCGGGTTCGGGTCACGCGGGAGTGGGGTGTTAAATTGAAGATCCCATGAAAATATAAGAAAAAGATATAAAACATTTATGTTTAAAGTTTTGAGAGATTCAAATTGCATCAAGGTTAGATATGGTCTAAAAAATGGGCATCTTAGTTTGTGTAATTCCTAGGGAAAAAGTGCATGTAGATAGAAAATTATATGGTACAAGATATGGTCATATTCTAAATCACGTTCACTATTAAAAAATTAACCCAACCTTATTTAAAAAGCCTAAAAATCCTAATTTTTAAGTTAGTTTTTTCATTAGGTTTTATTGGGATTTGGTGGAGGCAACTGCCTCTCCTTTTCCCTTTCTTCTTTCTTTTCTCATCCATGGACTTGTATGGCTAATCTTCCTCATTTGATATAAGGAAACTAATACCTCGAGACGTATTGAATTATGATATTAAGTTTATTTTTTGGTCAAATTAGTGTATTGAGTATTAATCATTCTTCTGTGTTATCTTTATGATTGTTATAATGAATTTTGGTTTATTAGTTGACTCAATCTATTGTAATATTAGATATTACATCTTTAATTTCTTTTAATCCCTCTAAGATATGAAACAACTAGGGTTTAATAAGTTAAAGTGGTTTAAGGTTCTTAAATCTTGGGAAGGAAAGTTGAGTGAATTGAATGTAACCTTGTAGGTCTTTGTTATTATGTTTCATCAATCTTTCTAGCTCTTAAAACTATTACTTGGCTAAATATTAGGTAAGTGTCATAGGGTTATTCAGTAGTTAGAGTTAAATAGATTATGGCTTCTTTCTAGTTAACTATTAATAAGGAGGTAAAGGAATTAATTCTAATAGGGAATACTGAAATTATAGATTGATTTATTTTGTATAAGAAATAAATATACAATTTCTAAGGTAGATGTGGATTGGACCAAGATTCATTTTTTATTAATTTCTTCATTATTAAATTTGCATTTTTCTTTGTTATATTATTGTATTTGTTTTTTTATAATCAAATCAACCTTATTTGTTCTTGTTTAGGAAACACAAAATAAGATTAGGTACTGGTGCTATATATTTATCAAGAGTAAGGTATTATTTTTAGGTACATGCAACAACATACTACTTGGCGTGAATCTCCCATTTATGATAACTTTGAATTCATTCCAAGTCTCTCTAGTTTGCTTATGATTGCTCCTCTTACTATTCATTAAATGACCCTTCCAAACAATTGTATAACCAATAAACGCTACTATACCTTCTTCTCCTCGTAGTAAGTATGGTAATCAAAGATCAATTATTTCATTATCTTTCACTCCAAATAAGCTTTGAGATATTTCCATCCTTAAAAGAATGTGTGATCATCTTTATGCTGTCAAGATTTCTATCAATACCATCTTAAACTTAGGATCCCTCCTAGGTGCCCAATCACACATAACTCCTATCCTAGGCTTAAATTTACCTCATTCAACTTTAAAGGCTAGATCATCCTCGTCCTCATTTAAATCCTCATTCTCTTCATTAACTCCCATTAGGGGTGTTAGATTGCATATAGTATGCCTTCCGTTTTCTCTCACTCCAAATAAGCTTCAATATTGTTTCTATCCTTAAAGAAATGGGTGGCCATCTATATACTACCAAGATTCCTATCCACACCATCTTGAACCTAGGTTTTTTCCTAGGTTCTTAGTCACGCCTAACTCTTCTCTTAGGCCTAAACTTAGCCCCTCCAATCTCAAAAGTGAGATCATCCTTACCAGAATTTAAATCTTCATTCTCTTAACTAACTCCAATTAGGGGTGTTAGATTGCATCTGACATGCCTTCCTTTATTAGGAACTTGAGATTTTATCTCCTTTGTAATTCAACAATTTGATTGGATTACTTCTCGAACATATCTTTCACCTCTTCATACATCATGTTCATCCTCTCAAATTGTTCTTGCATAGCCTGATGCATTTCCCTTCTCTTCCTTCAGTATTGAAAATAACTTTAGAAAATATATTTAGAGGTTCAAAGAAAATTTAGTGAGAAAAAGAAACTACAAGGAAAACAGCTGAATACTGACGAAAGGTTAAGGACCGGGAACATTCCGTCGGTACTTACAGACGGAATGTTACCGCGTCAGAAAAAATAAGACAGAAGATAGAAGTTTACCGGCGGCTTATATTCCGTCGGTACACAGACGTCGGTAATGAATCACTATAATTGTCGTTTAAAAAACGTAACAAAACGACGTCGTTTTGGCTGAACCAAAATGACGTCGTTTTGATTCACAATTTAAAGCAGGCGCGCAAACCTCCTCCACCATCGCGTGCCTGCTGCCTTTTTCTTCTCTTCTCCTCTCGTTCACGGTCGCCGTTAGCCACCACCGTCTGTAGCCATCGACGCCGTCTGTGCTTTCCTTCGACATGGAATCGTGCGTCGCCAACGTTCCCTACTCCAGCCACTGTAACCAAAGGTAATGCCTTGTTTAAAACCATTTTCTCCTTCCTCTAGGTTTGTGTTTCGGTGGATTATGGTTTGGGTTATAATGTTTGTGTTGTTTGATTTTAAATGTTAATTAGTGATTGTTAGTGATATGGTACGTGTTTGTTGGAGAAATCATAGAGCAAATTTGGATTTTTTTGTTGAATTAGGGATGAGAAATGACATGCATTACAAGTATTTGAGAAAATGCTTGTAGATGTTTGTGTTGAAATGTTTTTGAATTTGAATTATTGGTGTTGTTTTGGAAGAAGTTTAGAATGTTTGTTGATATATTATAGTTGTTTATAGAATGTTATATGGGGTTGAAATTGATATTGTTGTTTCAATTTATTTAAAAATAAAAATAACTTATAATGTTAATATATGATTATGTACTAATAATGATTATGCATAAGATAACTTAATTGTAAAGAAATTAAAATTTTAATCTATTGAATATTTTTTATTTTGTTATATTAACTAACATAATTTAAATTAAAATATATATTTGTTTAATATTTAAATCAAATGTAAGTTATAATTTATATATTGTAAAGATATTTTAAATTTAATTAAAGTACTTATTAAGAAATTTGAAAATTAATTACAAATATTAAATACATTTAAAAACTAAAATCAATGAAATAAAATACTAATTAATTAATTAATGAAATTATTCATAACTTTAATTAATAACTAATATATTGGATAATTATATAATATAATTTTAGTGACTTCAATTGGAAAAAAAGAAATTTGTACGGCTAGCCTAAATTTTTAATAACAACTTGTTTCATAATTCATATGATACATCAAAATTGTTTGTCATCAAATTTGTCATAAATTTATATAACGGTTTGTAGAAAATTTTTAATCAGAACTTGTTTACTAATTCATATTGTTATATTGTTATTAATAAATGGATAGTAATTAAGATGAATTTAATTCCAATTTGAATAATACATTTATTTTGTATTCAAATGAGCAAAAAATATTACTTTTAATTAAATTGGTATCATTTGTTATATATATTGTTATTATAAATGGATAGTAATTAAGATGAATTTAATTCCAATTTGAATAATACAATTATTTTGTGTTCAAATAAACAAACAATCTTACTTTTATTAAATTGGTATAATTTGTTATATATATTGCTATTAATAAATGGATAGTAATTAAGATGAATTTTATTCCAATTTGAATAATACAATTATTTTGTGTTAAAATAAACAAACAATCTTACTTTTAATTAAATTGGTATAATTTGTTATATATATATATTGTTATTAATAAATGGATAGTAATTAAGATGAATTTAATTCCAATTTGAATAATACATTTATTTTGTGTTCAAATAAACAAACAATCTTACTTTTAATTACATTGGTCTCATTTGTAAGGGGGTTACAAATTGGTTAACTTGGTTTGAAAATTGCATAATTATAGATTTTGTGATGTTAAATTTGGACTGCATTGAGAATAGACATATGGGTCGCAGACCCAATATGAGTTGTGAATATTGGTCGATATAGAAGTGTTTCGTTTTGTATTTTTGCAGGACTAATTGACCCTTCTGACAGAAGGGGGATATCCATTTTATAGGGGGAACTCTGCCGAATTTTTAGTAGGATCTTCGTAAATTATGACATCATCGTTTTTATTTCAGGATTAAGAGCTTCATAGGATTAAATGATGATTGAATATAATTAATGGCCTTGTTTGATTTAAATATTTCATATCATTTGCTGTGTTATATACGAGAAAAGCTTTCTAACCTGTGAACAAATGTGTTCTTTGTTGTAGGTACTCTTTTGTTTCCAGTACATTCATTTGTAGCGAGTTTGAAGAGCAGCTTTACCAGGTATTTAAATCTGTCTTTGGCTTCATCTATTGTCTACGTTTGTGTTTCGATTAAGGTAAGTGAATATGTTGATGTGTACGTATTTTTTGTACTATGTATATTTTGGGTCATTGTTTGTGGAATGAACTTCAATTAATTATTAAAGTAATATAGGATGAACCTTACTTATGTTATAGTTGCAGTTACCTTAACTTGTGCAGTCGTTATTTATTTTATTCATTTTCCATCATTATTAATCACCTTATCTTAACTTGTCATTTTTGGCAATTCTTCACGCAATTCGTGAAAACTAACAATGACTTCAAACAATTTATTAAAATAAGTATTCATGTTTTGATGAATACTTATTGTATACTTATTGAAAAAATCTTCTCACATATATGATGAGAAACATGTATGTGAGATCTTTAGTATAGGTTCGTTTAGGGCATTTTGAACCCATAAAAGTTAACGGAAATTTCATCATGAGTGAAACTATGAGGCTGATCGAAGAAAAATACAAGGAGCTTTTGAGTCACTACTAGAACGAGACTCAAGTCACATACCTTATCTTACATGTTCTGTATACTTTGCTGAGCATGAAGGACACTAACTATGGACTCACTGTTTTACATTAACAGCCTTACAGAAATGAGCTATGTTGATAGATCTTGGATGTATAGACGAGCAATACCTGATGGTTACATTAATCCAGAGTTTGTTGCTGGAGTTGAAGCCTTTATTCATTATGCCTGTTTTTAACCTGCATATATGGATGGGTCGAAAATCAAATGTCCATGTAAAAAGTGCAAACACAAATGTTTCCTTCCTATTGAAGAAGTTAATGGGCATTTGCTGAGAAAAGGGTTTGTCCCAAATTATTTTGAGTGGATAAGACACGGGAAAGTTAGCATTTGTAGCAGTTCAAGGGGTAATCAAGCAGAATCTTCTGTGGATTTCAATAAGTTTGAAAGGGGGGTTGAGTTTAGAACAAATTATGTTGAAGAGATTGGAAACTCGTACAGGCAAATGGTTTATAATGCAAGAGGTACTACCTTTCATGAAAATATGGAAAATCTTGAAGAAGAACCGAACCCATATGCAAAACAATTCTTTGACCTACTATAATCAGCAGACCAAAAGTTATGGCCAAATTGTGAGACGATGACCCAATTGTCTTTGATTGCGCAAATCTTGAACATTAAGTCTGAAGGGCATATTTCGGACCGTAGTTTTGATAAAATTCTTAAATGGTATAATGAATCAATGCCTCGTGATCATACAATGGTTGATAGTTTTTACAGTATGAAGAAACTTATTAAGGGTCTTGGTTTGCCTGTGGAGAAGATTGATTGTTGCAAATTGGGATGTATGTTGTATTGGGGAGATGATGTTGACTTAGAAGAGTGCAAATTTTGTGGGCAATCTAGGTTTCGGCCTAGAAAGCGGTCAATGAAGCAGAAAGTAGTTCCATGGAAGCGGATGTATTATTTCCCGTTAACTCCGAGACTTTAAAGACTGTATGCTTTAGATGTTACTGCATGTTATATGAGATGGCATTCTGAACATGAACAAGAAGATGGAATAATGATTCATCCATCAGATGCACAGGCATGGAAGCATTTCAATGACACCCATCTTGATTTTGCAACTGAATCTCGAAATGTTATGTTGGGATTATCAACGAATGGATTCCAACTAATTGGTCAATCCAGGTTGCAATATTCATCATGGCCAATTATAGTGACTCCTTACAATTTGCCTTCGTGGATGTGTATGAAAGAGGAATATATGTTCGTGACTGTGATTGTACCAGGGCCTACTAATCCGAAGCATAAAATTGACGTGTTCACAACCATTGATTTATGAATTGCAAAATCTGTGGGAATATGGTGTTCAAACATATGATGTCTCTCTGAAACAGAATTTTGTGTTAAGGGCGACTTTGATGTGGACTATTAGTGATTTTCCAGCATTTGTCGTATTATCTGGATGGAGCACAGCTAGAAAATTGGCCTGTCCTTATTGTGGAAACGATTGTGATGCCTTTTATCTTCCAAACGGGGGAAAAGTGTGTTGGTTTGACAATTATAGGAAATTTCTTCCTCCAGATCATCCATTCAGACGCAATAAACATAAATTCATTAAGAATACGATGGTGAAGAAAACTTCGGCCCCTTACAAAGATGGTGAAGAGATATTGCTGGAGATTGATGAATTAGGGTTGCTGAAAGTTATAGAATTTGAAGGTGATGAAGTATTCAGTAAAAACTTTGGTTGGAGAAAACGAAGCATCTTCTGGGATTTGCCATATTGGAAGACGAATTTGATACTTCATATTTTAGATGTCATGCATATCGGAAAAAAAAATTTTGACAATATGTTCAATAACATAATGAACATTGAGGGAAGGACAAAAGACAGTGCAAAATCACGAGCTGATTTGCAAATTTTTTGTAGAAGGAATGAGTTACATAAAGATCTTGAAATTGGTAAATATCCGAAAGCATATTACTCGTTGGACAAAAAACAAAGGAAAATATTGTGTGACTGGTTGAAGAGTTTAAAGTTTCCCGATGGTTATGTTTCAAACTTAGGAAGGTGTGTGGATATGAGGAAGTACAAATTATTTAGGTTGAAAAGTCATGATTGTCACGTATTTATGCAAAGGTTAATTCCAATCGCATTTTGGGAGTTGCTTCCGAATAAGGTTTGGGAAGTGATTACAGAAATAAGTTTGTTTTTCAAAAGTTTAACATCATCTGAAATCAAGTATAATGACATGGAACTGTTAGACATGGAGATTCCAATACTTTTGTGCAAGTTAGAAGGAATTTTTCCTCCTAGCTTTTTCGATGTTATGGAGCATTTACCTGTGCATTTAGCATACGAGGCTAAACTAGCTAGTCCAGTTCAATATCGATGGATGTATCTATTTGAGAGGTAATTCACATTGAACATTCAATTAATGAAGTTGTAACATCTTTTAACGGTTACATTGTAATACTCATATTTTGTAATATAGGTATTTGCATCATTTGAAGAAAAATGTGAAAAACAAGGCTAGAATTGAAGGTTCCATTTGTAATGCTTATTTAGTTGAGGAGACTAGTACATTTTGTTGACATTATTTTGCACCACACGTTCACGCAAGAGCAAGAAAAGTTTCTTGTAATGACAATGAGGGAGGAACCAGCGATGCTGATGGCAATATATCCATTTTCACATTTCCTGGGCGAGCATATGAGCGTGCAATAAGAAGAATGTTAACAGAGCAAGAAATTGAGGTTACCCATGGTTACATTTTATTGAACTATCAAGAGGTTCAACTTTTTGTGCAGTAAGTTCAACCACATTATATCGGTAGTAACATTTTGTCTTTTTCATAACTAAATTACATAATAATGTAACAGGATGTACGAGGCATTGTTACACGAGATCCTGGCAAACAGCACACAGGATGAAGTCAATAATGAGGTTGGGCAACACTTTGCACGATGGTTCGAGAGATATGTTAGTTTCCACTTGTAAATATTCTCCTTATTAATTTAGAATACAAGTGTTGAAATTAGCGTATGTATTCATTTCTAAATTGAAATCATTTATTTTTTTAGGCCTTAGAAAATCGAATAGAGAACAAGTTCATTTGTGATCTTACTAAGGGACTTCTACAAACTGTTAAATCATATCCGGTTTATTTCGTTAATGGCTACAAATATCATACAGAAGCTCATGGTTATAGCATGACAACAATAAATAGTGGAGTTTCCATATAAGGAGAATTCATGGATTATTATGGTAAAATCATTGAGATACTAGAAGTTGAGTACCCTGCGTTGCCAATCAAGCGAATTGTGATATTTAAGTGTGATTGGTTTGACCTCACTCCAAATGTTGGAACAAAAGTCCATAGCCGATACAATCTTGTTGAAATCAACTCGCGCAGGAGATTGAAACATTTTTTATCTTTCATTTTGGCTATGCAAACGAAAAAGGTCTGTTATATCCCTTATCCCAGCATACGACGAGATAAGTTAGAATGGTTGGCGGTTTGCAAAGTTAAACCTAGAGGTGTGTTTCAATCACATGGAAAAGGAGATCAGAGAATTGAAAGTGAAGCGTTTCAGGAAGATGCTTATTTTATAAATGCATCTGTGACATATGATGATAATGAACCTTTGCACAATCCATCACATGAATATATTGATATTTCGTTTAGAGAGGAGGAAGATGGTCAACGATCTGAAGAGGAGCCGAATTTTGATTCTTATTCTTCAGAAAGTGAAGATGATTGTAATTTACAATTAAGTTATGATAGCGATTAATTTGTGTATGTACTGCAAGATTTAATTTCCTTTGACAAGTAATATCTACTTAAACTTTTCAATATATTCTATCAAATTTTTATTTCCAATTCTTAATTAAGGAATGTCGACTTGGCGTCTGGTTCCGAATGGATGTAATTCATTCCGTTGGGAGGAATGTGGTAAAATTGTCCCTACCGAAAGAATCAAGGATGTAGCAACAATCGCCACTTCTTTAACTAATGATCATTTGCCTCCCATAACCGATCTTCTAGTTGAAGGTTTATAGTATCATACAACATCAATTTCCTTATTATATACATCTCAATTCAAACATATGAAGTTGTTATATTAACATTTCATGGAATATATTACATGTTTTAAGCTTTAATGAATCTCGAAGATGACACATATGTCGAAGGAGGCGGGAGTAATGACACAACAATCGATGAAGGATTAGGCAAATCGGTTGCTTTGGAAAAGTTGGCAATTCCACAAAGCTCATCTGGAAATTCATGTACGTATACATATTAAGGATAGGTTCCATTATCCCATTTTAATATGACAATAGCAGTTCCTTCCTATTGTGTTGTAGGTAAACCATTTCCGAACGTTTCACCGACAAACTTAGCAATAGCGGAAACGTTGTTGCAAGAAGGTATTCAAAACCAAACACGTACGGGAAGAACATTTACTGTTTCCATTGGAGCGTTCGAACATGCAAGGAACCTTCTCGAAAATCCACCTATTATAGAGTCCTTTACCTTTACCGACTCTCATGTTACTTGGAATCAAACAAAAAATAAAATCATTGTCATGTATCTTCTGTAATACACATGATTGTGCTATAAACTAGTGTTATTATTGTACTATGACTGTAATAATTATTCTCATTACTAAATTCAAAGTTATGATATGAAATAAATCATCAGATGTTCCTTTTACATTTATTGTGTAAAATAACATGATTTAGAATCAAATTTAAATATTTCAAGGAGAATTCAGTAAACAAATAATTTCAGGTACAACTATGGGACCAAAGAGACCACGTCAGGTGATGCAGCCCAAGCTCAGAGGCATGTTTAGAGGGACTTACTGTGAGGGTGGCCCATCATAACCTCCAACTGCAACTGAGTCACCACCACCACCTCTAGCACCTACAATTGCAGGAACATCATCACATGGGACTGGTGATGCACAACAATCCAACAATCGTATATCATCCAATACAATTATGTAAGATGAAGGAAACGAGATGTAACCTGGATCTGAGGGTCTCGATGGCAGGAAGTATATAACAATATCTGATAAATAGTAAGTGCAATCACATGAAACACTATATATGTCTATCATTATATTGTTGTGTTAAATTTTTGCATGTTTATTAGCTTATTTGTTCTTATATTAGGTTCATTCCGTCTGGACTGTGTTCAAGACAAATTACATCTACATTTAAAGAGAGGATTGATCCTGAGGGTTATGCATGGAAGAAGATCTCTAAGGCCACAAAGGCATTTTACTTTCAAGAGTTTGAGGTACAATATGCCATAAATATGTGTTTCCTTTTTATTGTATACATTAATAACATAGATATAAATTGATTATAAGCTTTAATGAATTTATTCCTTTTATTCTCAGAAACATTTTTACTGAAGTTTTGAACTCGATGGGATAATAAATAGTGTATGGGGGTCGCGAGCTCGTACACGTTATCGCGATTTTATTAATCAGATACACAATGCTGATGTACGATCCTCTTTCATTTCTGAGTCCATATGGAGTCATTGGCTAGAGTACTGAAGATCACCTGAGGCAATGCACATATCGGGTCGTAACTCCACCAACAGACGTGGTAGGTCAGGGGCAAACAGTCTTCCCGTTCACACAGGAGGATCAATTACTCATCGCAAGCATACAGAGAGACTTGTAAGTGTATAAATATTACATTTATATTCTAAATTTTTACTTTGCTATATTTTAATGTAAATTGATGTGTGAATGTTGTGATGAACATATATGTGTAGTATGCCTAATGATCATGACTGTGTGGAGTAATTTGCTGGTGCCATTTCTGGCTGTGTTGAGTACTTTGCTTTCTTGAACAGGGGGTAATATCATAAAAACAGAAGAGACTCTGCTAGAATTTTTATAAATTCTAGTTCAACTTATTACTTTTCATTGTTATGCAGGAAAAGTCTTTAGGCGTTAGGCCTACACCCCATTAATTGTTCTTACATACTCACACCAAGAAACGTGACGGTGTGACATTCGTCAACAGCCGATGTCGAGAACTAAATGTATGTTAATTTCATAGTTTAATATTCAATCTTACTTTTAATTATCACTTACTAATTATAATATAAGCATTAATTTCTAATAGGACCAAATATAACAAACAATTGGGCAACAGTCACAGGATGAACAACCTGTTGATGAGACCCAGGTATATTTTGATGCAGTGGATGGTAGGGACAGTTAGGAAGGATCTTTGGCCTAGGCTCATGTGCCAACACATTTTATTCGCACTCTTTGACTATGTCGACAACAGCAGCATCTAATTCAAAGCCGACAACGCGACGTATCAATCAGCTTGAGGCCACAGTTCAGACGTTGATGGAGGTAATAAATAAGCTTAGAAATGACATGGACCAAATGAGAACGAGGGATACAGACTCACATCAGCCACGCTCACCAGGACAATAGGATTATTGTTGTCATAAATTTGGTTTTTAGTTATGTACTATTTAATGTTTAACATACCAATTAAGAATGTTTTTTTCCTTTTTATGATCATTTAACTTTCTCTATAAACATATTCTGTGGATTCAAAACTCCAAAACTTATGTAACGATAATTTATAATTGTTTAAATTTAAATCAAATTTAACAACCATATTTTCGGAAAATTTGGATTAAGCAATCAAGGGTATATTTGATTAATAGATCAAATTACTGACGGCATGGGTTACCGTTGGTGTCTATGTTTCACATATTCCGACGAAATCGTCGGAATATATTGCAACTCTCTCCGACAGAACCATCGAAAAATAAAGCCACTCTCTCCGACGATTCCGTCAGAATTATTGTTCGATCCCGTTTCTGGAACCCAACTCTTGCAAACTCATACATCTATTGGACCCCGCTTGTTTCCAGAGTCCAATGCTTGCTCTGATACCAAAACTGTTGGATCCTGGTTTCCGAAGCCCAACTATCCGAAACATCATAAGACGTGAGCGTGCATATTACCTTGAAGGGTTATTGCATTGAATCCTCATTAGCCATCACCAGTTCATCTTCATTCTCACAACATCCCAAAAATTTCCTCACAATTTGTTCAATGGCGTGCCCACACAAATCAATCACCATAATCAAACTCATTTCTCCTAATTCAGAACAAAATTAGGAAATCTTCAAACCAGAATTTCAATTTGATTTCTTTAAAGAAATTGCAGCTCTAAGTCTCTAATTTGTTTTGAAGCAAGAACCATCTTAATCGGAGCTCTATAGATAAAGATATGCTTAAAAAGCTAAAGGATATTAGTACCCCAATCATGCTCTCCCAACCGTTCTCTCATTTTCTTTCCATTAAAATTTTTCAAATCATCTCCAAAAGATACAAATTTTCATTAAGAGATAGTAAAATGTCTTATGAATCTATTGCTTCAAGAATCACCTCATTTGGAGGTCGGATGAGGAAGTTATACCCGAAAGAATCGAGCATGTTTATACCCTCAATCAAATTTGTACCTATCTTGGCGTGATTGCCATAACTTTCATCACAGATGTCGGATTGAGTTCCTTCTTAGATGGCTGGAAAGAAGACTTCTAGATATACAACTTTTATGAGACTATAAAGCGAGATTTTGTCTCTAAAGGGGTCAAAAATTGCGATTTACTATAGTTGTCCCGTGAATGTCCGTTTAACAGACATCTATGTCTGTTTAACGGACATTGTCAGGCCTTTGAGCACTTTTTCACCCGAGAAGGTCCGTTTAACAGACATCAAGTCCGTTTAACGGACATGGGCAATGCTAGGAGTCCTTTTTGACCTGATAAGGTCCGTTTAACGGACCCAAAGTTTGTCTAACGAACATAGGGGTTCCCCAAACCCCTCCAAAGCCTCTCTAATGCTTCCTACATCCAATCTAACATCATATTCACTCATAATCTCCCCAAATTCAACTCTTCTAGTGCAAAATCACTTCATAACAACTCAAACACCAAATTTATCTCATAAAACTCTAAATTCTCAATCCATTTGGTTCATCAAAACCATTATTTCCCATCATTCTCCATAGCTGTCCTACACACATATCCTATGCAGCATCACAACTTGTAATGCTCATATCTTTCCATTCCGATATCTAAAAATTACAAACTTTATAGCATTGGAAAGCTAAAAAGATCATCTACAACTTCCAAGAAGACAATTTTGGCTAATTCTACCTAAATTAATCCAGTTTTCCTCTGAAAGTCAGATCACACATTTTGCCCTCATGAAAAACTTGAAATTTATCTCAACTTCACTTCCTATATTGCAACATCATTCATAACAATTCAACTACTAATTGGAATTCATCAAACTCTTAACCTCAACTCATTTGGCTCTTCATACTCAACAACATCTAATCATTCATAACATTCCTATCTTTCTTTTCCATAGTGTCTCACTTATATATATATATATATATATATTAACAATGCTTGTTCAAAGTTCATCAACTCAAGTGGATAGCTTCTTCAAATATACTCATTTCCAATTTAATCTCATCCTTAATTAATTCATATTCTAACTCCACCTCATCCATACACAAATTCACATTTCAAATCCATACACAAATCCATATTTCATTTACATCATAAATTAAGAGTATTACATATTTCAATGGCATTTCCAAGCCATATTACAATATTTCGCAAAATCCCAAAATACAAAGCATGCAAAACCCAATAACTCTTGAAATACATATGAAGCCTTGTTTTACATCAATTTTCCCAAAACAAAACATACAAATCTGGAGTAATGCTTTGACTATCACTATGTTGCTTGCTCATCACCTGGAGATGGGATGAAAATAGGGGTGAGCTCGAAAGCTCGTAGGTAACAAGCTTATAATCGATAACAAGCAAAAACCATTGAAATATTTATTTCGATTGTAAATTTTCACATTGTAAAATCCATGTAACAATTATTTCTCAAATTCACAACTTATCTAGAAATTCATAAACATCATGAATCATGCATTCATCTAACTTGTCACAATCATAAACATATAAGCACATCAAAAATGATTTGGGTGAATTTGTAACAGAATGTATTACACATTTCTCATAGGGGTCCTGTGTAGCTGTGAACAGAACGTACTATTGCAATCCCATAAAATAGTCTTGCGTAGCCGTGAACTTATGGAAGTCCATGAAGGAGCTCCATGCGACTGACGGGCAGGCAGGAGAAACCTTTAGACAAGTGCACTTGACTGACAGAACAAACCACCACAAACCTACATAACATGGAATTCGTGACTTGAAAACCAATTGCCCAAATGGCACATTTTTTAAAAACTTGTCTTTCATGAGCATGACATATTTCATATGCATTTTGAAACTTAATTTCATAAACATAAAGTCTTTTCA